>CM060313.1:95443977-95451477 GCA_030674185.1 Monoplex corrugatus | reverse complement strand
CTAGGCAAAACATAATATAGGTAGGGCCTCAGGACCTGGCCGGCTCATGGATTTATGTGCAGGCTTAAGGCTTATGCCATCATGATCATCAGATTATTCCAGTGGTAGGCTGATAAAATATCAGTATAAAATATAGACTAGGCAAAACATAGTATAGGTAGGGCCTCAGGACCTGGCCAGCTCATGGGTTTATGTGCAGGCTTAAGGCTTGTGCCATGATCACTATACACATGGCACCTGTGACGTTAGTGCAAATGGAACTCGTTCCGAGCGCGGGGACGTCATCCCTAGAAACTGAAACTAAAACTATTTTTCCAGTCTTTCCTTTGGTGGGGAGTGTGGGAAGACTGTAACGAGTGGGTTTTTCCCATCTTGTCAACGATTACACATCTGTTTGATTCCTGGTCGATGCATTTTTGATACTAGTATAAAACTTTTTAAAAAATATAGGCTAGGTAAAACATAGCCTAGGTATGACCTTAGGACTTGGCCAGCTCGTGGGTTTATGTGCAGGCTCCAGGCTTGTGCCATGATCTTCTACACATATGGTACTTTAAACATTTACCATCATCGTCATCATCATGTGCCCTGTCGCATGGTTTTGGCGATCATGGCCCTCCATATACACCTATCCCTTGTCGCCGCGAGCGCATCTTCCACCCTGTCTGTCCTCAGCCACCATGCAAGTCCGTCCAATATTTTCTCACTGGGTCTACCTGGTGTTCTCTTTCCCTCCAGCTTTCCTGTTGTGACCAGGTGCTCTAATTCCTCTTTCCTCATATGATGTGACGTTAGTGCATACGAAATTCATTCCGAACCCGGAGACATCATCTTGAGAAACTGAAACTGAAACTGATGGGGGTTCGAACGTCTAACTAGCATTCAGTAATCCGTGGAGCCAACCATTTCGTCTTTATTGACTCGTCATCATTTATCTTGTTTCAAAAGAAATGACAGACCATCTCTATAGTCTTACCTTGTACATGATTTTGCTCGTGAGCAATAAAACTGTATGTGTCTTTTATTTGATAAATTGTTTGCCCATCACAAGCATGCCTACAACGGTTGATCACAACAAACAACGACACCATCAATCTTTGCATAACTTTATTCAACAAAATCATTCTTCAACAGGCATGGAACACGATAACAGTTATAAACATGGAACAGTTATAAACATGGAACAGTTATAAACATGGAACAGTTATAAACATGGAACAGTTATAAACATGGAACAGTTATAAACATGGGACAGTTATAACATGGAACAGTTATAAACATGGAACAGTTATAAACATGGAACAGTTATAAACATGGAACAGTTATAAACATGGAACAGTTATAAACATGGAACAGTTATAAACATGGGACAGTTATAAACATGGGGACACTGCACAACAATTTGGAACAAAATGGCATTGGAAAGGAATTAAATGGTAAAGTTTCTCCTTGAGATCAAAGGTCACAGGGATTATGTGGTAGGAACATTGCTATCAACCAGTGTAAACATTATGACAGCAACATCCATCTCTCTCCTTCACTGCTTCACATTCCTCAACCCTGAATAGTCAGAGAGAACGCACACATGCATATATATACATATATCTATAAACTTTTCAATCTATCAGTCTATCAATGAATCAATCTATCTATCTATCCATCTGTCTATATGTCTGCCTGTCTGTCTGTCTGTCTGTCTGTCTATCTATCTATCTATCTATCTATCTACTTATCTATCTATCTATCTATCTATCTATTTATCTATATATTTATCTATCTATCTGTCTGTCTATCTATCTATCAATCTATCTATCTATCAATCTGTATATTTCGTTCTGTTTTGTTATGTTTTAATTATTTATTTATTTCTTTTTTTTTGTTTTTATTAAACTTGTTTTATTTCATTCATCTATTCATTTGTTTATTTATTCATTTATTTATTTCATTATTCATTATTATTTATTATTTATTTATTTATCTATGTATTTATTTATTTATTTATCATTTATTTTTATTTATTTATTTATCTATTTATTTATTTATTTATCTATATATCTTTTTTATTTATTCATTTACTTATTCATTTATTTATTGTCTATCAGAGAGAAGTTTTGATAGAATCATGCCTGAAACAACTTTTTTTTAATCGCTGTCGACTTTCTTTTCTTTCTTTGTGTGTGCATGTGTGTGTGTATGTGTGTGTGTATGTGTGTGTGTGTATGTATGTGTGTGTGTATGTGTGTTTGTGTGTGTGTAATAGAGAGATATAAGAGAGATACAGATAGATAGATAGACAGACAGACAGGCAGACAGACAGACAGAGACAGACACAGACAGACAGATGATAGATAGATACATAGATAGATAGATAATGATAGATAGATAGATAGAGACAGAAGATAGATAGACAGACAGATAGTAGATAGAAAAGACAGATAGAGTAGATAGATAGATAGATAGATAGATAATAGAACATTCATATAAATAAGATAGATAGGCACTAATTAGTTGACACCATCATATAATAAATAACAAGAAAGACATAGAGGCAACTTATGGATTTAGTTTGACGTTTATATAACAGATATAAAATGAACTAGTCTCAGAAAACTATTATGCATTCCTGTTTGAAAGTTCTCGAATCTGATATATAAATATGCAACTACTTGACAATCATTAATATGAAACGCAAATTACACATAGAAAACTAAACACATACACACACTTCTACACAATTATCATCTCATACACTCTCTACATCAATCTAATACTACACGTCATATAACTCGCAACGTTCTCTCTCATCTCTCTCTCTCTTACTCTCTCCACTCTCTCTTTTCTCTCTCTCTTCCTTCTCCATCTCTTCCGTACTGTTATCTCTCATACTACTATTCTTTCCTTTCACTTTTGATTTCCATTTACAACGCACTCACACATAAACAACATGCACACAAACATAGATACACACATAAAACACACATACACAAACAACACACACACGCACATACACGAATTCGAGATATAAAAAAAACATTGAAAGAAAAAAATTACAAAAAGTCATAAAGACAGAAAAAAACACAAACAAACAAACGAATAGGAAAGAGAGAGAGGGGAGGAGAGAGAGAGAGACAGAGAAAGAACAGACACATGAGAGAGAGAGACAAGACAGACACACAGACAGAGACAGACAGACAAAGATGAGACAGAGGAACGATGGATCAAACGAATTAATACAAAGAGGAAGAAGACTAACATCAACAAGAGCAATAACAATCAAAACGAATCGAGCAAACAAAACAAACAAAAGCAAACAAACAATACAATCTGCCTACACACCAAAATAACAAAAACAGTGTGTATCTTGTCGATTTCATACAGATAATCAAAGGAAACAAAATTACTGATTTCCACATTAACAGAACACACATAAATAATGTACAATAAAACTGATATGAAATGTTCAAGATAACAACAGCACGTAAGTATGCAAGCGTCCAGACGAACGCGTGAAGGTTTATGGACGAACTCCCAGAGTGTGTAGAATTAGAACAGCTATAGTTATATCTATACTGTCTTCACTCCCAGGACAAGGGTAAAGGCAGTCTTCAGAGTTATTCCGTTGGTCAGTGTGACGTTCAGCTTCTGCAATAAGTATCAGAAAGACCATCCATTGCAATCATGGTCAGAGTCATCGTCATTATCGTCATAGCACTTTGTTCATTATCACAGTTGTCATCATCATCTAAATTATCATGACTTGTTATACATCACGTAGTCATTATCGTCATTACTGATACGAATTATCATACATCGTAGATGGTATAACACTATTCACCAAGCTCATTAGAATGAATGAGCATACATGTAATCAAACTGTAGAACAAAGCATGGAAAACTCAAACGTAATTAGGAGAGCTAAATTCTTCTATGTCGTTGCACAGTCTGCACTTTGATTGCGTGCGTGCTAGGTGTGTTTATGTTTCAGTAAGTCAGCCACTGACATGACTTACAGATCTTAAGCGAATAACGTTTTATGCGTATAAGGGGACTTAGACGTGGGTACTCTGCAGACATACTGACCCGGAAATGGGACAATTTCCACCATCTACCACCAGGTGGAGGTGTCTCATCATCATCATCATGTGCCCTGCCTCACGGCGTTGGCGATCATGGCCCTCCACACGAATCTATCCCTTGTAGCTGCAAGTACATCTCCCATCCTCTCTGTCCTCAGCCACTCTGCAAGTCGGTCCAATATTTTCTCCCTGGGTCTACCAGGTGTTTCTTTCCCTCCAGCTTTCCTGTTGTGACCATGTGCTCTAATTTGTTTTCCTCATAAAATGTACCTATGAATGCTGCTTGTCTTTCCCTAATCTTCTTTGTTAATGATCTTCTTTTTGTGTCTGCCTCTTTCGAGATTATCTCGTTTGTTTTCTTTGCAAGTCCATGGAACTCTCAACATTCTTCTTAGAAGCCACATTTCAGTTGCCTCAATCACACTTCCAGAGATACGGAAACCGAGTTTACCATGAAAGCAGAGCAAGAAGGGAAATACAGAATCTGACCATTTTTCAGAATGCTACGAGGATGAGAATGGAGATAGCAACGGTGATGGTATGGAGTTTTATTTAGGATTGAGATGCGTGACAAGACTGCTTACTTTCATAGCAGTTATATATCCTACCTTCAGCATGACCCGAGAGATACAGACACCTGCAGTGTTGGTCAAGAAATTTTGAGCGACTCGTCTGTGTGGTTCCAGTCTTCCCAATGACCTCAAATCACGTTGTCTTTTGTGTAGAAACCGATTAGGGGGAGGAAATTTGGCAATATCATTTTTGGACCGATAGGCTTCAAACCTATAGCCTCATCATCACTATACTTTTTGTCCATTTTCTACGCCACTTAATGACCATAGAAGGTAAGACATTGTTAACAATGCTATGATAATGAGGAGGAGGAGGAGGAAGAGGATTAACATAATGCGATGGAATTCCATCTAGGATTGAAATTGTATGACACGGCTGTGCTCTATGCTTGCTATCATAATATGTCCTGGGGTCAATCAGAACAGAGAGATACAGACACCTGCCGTGTTGGTCAGAAGATGCGAGAAACCCTCAATGATGCATGTACAAAGTGGATGAGGCTCGAATGAATAGTCCCAATCTTCCCAAACGAGCATGCTCAACTATCGGCAGGATTCGGTAGGAACTGACAAATCCTGGAATGATTTTTTGAATAGACTGATGGGGATTCGAACCCACAACCTTCCAGCCTACAGTCTGTTGTGCTAACTACTAACAACACGGCGATTGGCTTTCATAGTATTCTGTTGCCGTAGTAGACATGATCTGTCTTTGTTTTTGTTTTTGATAAGATACAGATATACACATGCCATTTACATGTATCCAAGATTATATATTCAAGTGATAGGTTGATAAATTACCAGTATAAAATATAGACTAGGTAAAACATAGTCTAGGTAGGGCTTCAGGACCTGGCCAGCTCATGGGTTTATGTGAGGCTCAAGGCATGTGCCACGGTCACCATACACATGAGCACCTGTGACGTTAGTGCATATGGAATTCGTTCCGAGCGCGGAGACGTCATCTTGAGAAACTGAAACTGAAACTGTTGCCCAAACCACTTGTCCACATTGAAATAATACATAACTGATTGACTGATATGAAAGACGGTACAAAAGTCCACGGCATGATAGTCACTTACAGTTATGGGGCCTACCAGATCATCAATATTTCACGCTTTCTATCATAACGTATCCGAATGACAATTTGATGGGGCGAAGGAGTGGGGGTGGGGGGAATGGGGTGGGGAGATGGGGGTGGAGGATGGGGGTGGGGGAGTGGGTTTTGGGATGGGGTGGAGATGGAGAGGCTCTTTTAGCAATGATTACTAGATCTGTGTGCTCTTTAGCTGACCCCAATCTAGTAATTCATGGTAATGATCTTAGTATATATTATCCTCTACCGTTGAAACCATTACCAGTCTTAGTCCCCCGTCTATCCTTAACCCTTTGCCTCCTGCGCCCGGCCTGTCCACTCGCATCACACATTATCAACCATGCCAGCGAAACAAAAACTTAACCCTTTGACTCTCTCACCTATCCACCAGCATCATGCAGGAAGCTGGTGGATAGGGTGAGGGAGTCAAAGGGTTAAGTTTTTGCAGTTGGTGGATAGGGTGCGGGAATCAAAGGGTTAAACAGTTAAATCGGTCACCGAGTCAGAATGTATAGAAACTGTGAAAAAAATGATTGAGTGCGTGTTTTTGTGTGTGTGTGTGTGTGATTAAATGAGTGAGTGATCGAGTGTGTGTGTGTGTGTGTGTGTGTGTGTGTTTGTGTGTGTGTATGCTGTGTGTGTGTGTGCGTGTGTGTGTGTGTGTGTGTGTGTGTGTGTGTGTGTGTGTGTGTGTGTGTGTGTGTGTGTGTAAGAAACTGTGAAAAAAATGATTGAGTGGTGTTTGTGTGTGTGTGTGTGTGTGTGTGTGTGTGTGTGTGTGTGTGTGTGTGTGTGTTTGTGTGTGTGTGTATGCGTGTGTGTGTGCGTGTTGTATGTGTGTGTGTGTGTGTATATTATGTGTGTGTGTGTGGTCGTATCTGTATGGTTGGTACTTATTTTACTGTACACAGATGGGGTTATCAGAAGAGAGGGACAGAAGAAGAGCGACAAGAAAGATAAAGACTACGAGAGAGAGAAAGAGAGAGAGAGAGAGGACAGAGACAGCAGACACAGAGAGAGAGACACAGAGACAGAGACAGACAGAGACAGAGTAAGAGAAAGAGACACAGAGAGACAGAGGCATAGAGACAGACACACAGAGACAGAGATACAGAGACAGGGGCAGAGAGACAGACAGACAGACAGACAGAAAAAACAGGCAGAAAAAGAGACAAAGAGACAGACAGACAGACAGAGACAGACAGACAGACAGACAGAGACAGATACACAGACAGACAGAGAGACAGAGGCAGATAAAGAGACAGAGACAGGAAGAGACAGAGGGAGAAAGAGAGAGAGAGAGAGAGAGAGAGGACCCCACCCAGCCCGGTTTTCTCACCTGTGTCTCTGTCTCTCTCTCTTTCTCTCTCTCCTCTGTGTCTCTCTCTGTCTCTGTCTCTGTCTCTGTCTCTCTCTTTCTCTCTCTCGTAGTCTTTATCTTTCTTCTCGCTCTTCTTCTGTTCCTCTTCAATTTAACGTCTTTTCACTATAAATATCACTTATAGTGAAAAGGCGTTAAATTAAAGAATGAACGAACACAAACAGACAGAGACAGTGAGAAAACTAGGATCAACCCAGCAAGGACCTCGATCAATGCTGATGTAACGCACGAGAACTACAGAACTTGTACCATTTATCTGGGTTCCTTCATTAACTCACAGTCAGAAAACGCCTCACACTGAATATTCCCGACACAAGAGAGAGGAGAGAGAAACTGAAACTGAAAATGAGATTAGTCAGACGGAAAAGAGGGTGA
>CM060313.1:95433977-95436477 GCA_030674185.1 Monoplex corrugatus | reverse complement strand
AACTAAGAGGGGTAACTGCATCACATCTGTAAATTCAAGATATATAAGAGTTGTCTACAGTTGTGTAATAACATGGAAACATTTCACAACTTTTTTTTTCAGTGTGTGTGTTCGTTCGTTCGTTGCTTGATTTAACGTCTTTTCACTATAAGTGATATTAGACGGTGTGTGTTGTGTGTGTGTGTGTGTGTGTGTGTGTGTGTGTGTGTGTGTGTGTGTGTGTGTGTGTGTGTGTGTGTGTGTGTGTGTGTGTGTGAGAGAGAGAGAGAGAGACAGAGGGAGCGAGAGGGAGAGACAGACAGACAGACAGACAAACAGATAGACAGACAGACAGAGAGTCTGTGTGTGTGTGTATGCATATTTTGTAACACACTGATCCGTTTGTTGGTGATGATTCCATTGCTGGTGATGTCTGTTATTATTTTTGAGTGATGATTTTTGAGTGAATTCCATATGCTCTAAACGTCACAGGTGCCATGTGTATTGTGATCATGGCACAAGCCTTAAGCCTGCACATAAACCCATTAGCTGGCTGGCCAGGTCCTGAGGTCCTACTAAGCCTATATTTACTAGCCTACATTTTTTAAATCTTATACTGGGACAATTTTGGTTACATGTAAATGACACGTGTGTGTCTGTGTATCTGATCTTCAAAGACAAGAACAGATAAATGAAATAAATAACTCACTAAAGTTTGAATAATGAGGGGACACCCGAATCACAACCGTACATAAATAACTTAAGGTCTGAATAATTAAGAGGATACCCGGTTCCCAACCATAAATAGATAATTTAAGGTCTGAATTTTAAAACGGACACCCGTGTTTCCGACCGTAAATAAACAATTTATGGTCTGGACAATAAAGGGAGACACCCGGATACCCAGCCGTAAATAAATGATTTAAGGTCTGAATAACTACGGGGACAACCGGGTTTTATCCGTAAATAAATAATCTAAGGTCTGAATAATAAAGGGGACACCCGCATTCAAAACCGTAAATAAATAATTCAAGGTCTGAATTATAAAGGGGACACCCGGTTCCCAACCGTAAATAAATAATTTCATCATCATCATGTGCCCTGCTGCATGGCGTTGGCGATCATGGCCTTCCATATGCATCTATCCCTTGTCAATGCAAGCACATCTCCCACCCTATCTGTCCTCAGCCACCCTGCAAGTCCGTCCAATATTTTCTCCCTGGGTCTACCTGGTGCTCTCTTTCCCTCCAGCTTTCCTGTTGTGACCATGTGCTCTAATTCCCTAAGGTGTGAATAATAAAAGGAACGCAGGGTTCGAACCGGAGACCTCTCGATCTACAGTCGAATGCTCTACCACTGAGCTACATCCCCTGGTGTTGATGAAGGGGGTTCACCTATTATTATTGTTGCTGAGGGGTTCACCTGAAATGGTGTTGTTGGCAGGAGCTTGCATGGCGATGATGTTCCCACCTCGGAGATGGAGTTCGGGTTTGGAAGTCAAAGTCACGGCCACAGTCTTGTTCATGGGCCCACTGTCAGCTCTCCCTGTAAACAGGATCATCATAGTTATGTTACCACTGGGGGGGGGGGGGGGATGAACGGTCACTGAATATGATGGACTTATTTTATCATTATCATCATCATCGTTGTCGTCGTTGTCGTCGTCATTATCATCACCATCATCGTCATCGTCGTCGTCTCGTCGTGTCGTCGTTCGTCGTCGTCGGTCGATCATCATCATCACCATCCATCATCATCATGTATCCTGCCGCATGGTGTTGGCGATCATGTCCCATCCATACGAATCTGTCAGTTGTCGCTGCAAGTACATTTCTCACTCCCTCTGTCCTAAGCCATTCTGCAAGTCCTTCCAATATTTTATCCCCGGGTCTACCTGGTGCTTTTTTTACCTCCAGTTTTCCTGTTGTATTTAGGAGCTCTAATTTCTCATGCGTGTAAAATGTCCTATAAGTGTTGCTTGTCTTTTCCTAATCTTCTTCATTAATGTTCTTCTTGTGTCTGCCTCTTTCAAGACTGTCTCGTTTGTTTTATGTATCCACCTTGTTCTTTTTCACAATCCCAGCTGGAATTATTACACATACCCCCCGACTAATTCAGCCCTCCAGCAATAAATGCTATTCTCATTGTTATTTTTGTTTAAAGCCCAGCCGACTGCGTAGAGCCATATCAGGGCTATAATTGTTCCAAAACATATACAACACTTCACTGGAAAATAAAAAGAAAAGAAAATTAAGTTAACATATCAAATCATTCGCGCACATAATCTAAGGAGATGCCCCTGGCGTTGACTACTCCGTCCAATTTATCAAATAGGGGATTTAAAAAAACATACCTGAATACATATTTAAACACAACTATGCACACTAATGCATATATAAAAGCGTGCCTAAATTACCAAGAATTGCTTCCGCATATCTCTTTTCCCTAGAGCCAAAAATGCACTTAATACATGTACCCAACCATCAATCCTAAGAAAAAGTACGTAAGACTGTTTGTTAAG
>CM060313.1:95411477-95423977 GCA_030674185.1 Monoplex corrugatus | reverse complement strand
CCTTTTCTTTCTTTGTGTGTCTCTTTTTCTCTATTTTACATACACACACACACACACACACACACACACACACACACACACACACACACACACACACACACACACACACGCACACACATGCACACACACATGTATATGTATATATATATATATAAAATGTATATATATATATATATACACACACACACACACACACACGTACACACACACACACACATACATACATATATATATATATACATATATACATATATATATAAAATATATATATATATCGCGCATGCGCGAGCACACAGACATTAACTCACTCATCCCCCCCCCCCCCCCCCCAAAAAAAAAAAGATGAAATTGTGAGATGAAGAATCGAAGTAAAATCACTAACTATGGCAGTTAATAGGCTGGCAACTGGTTGTGCTAATCTATCAATTGTTACAAGTTTTTAACATAGTCAAAATTAAGACCGACTTTTTTCACTTTTAACTTTTTCCCATAAATAGCGTATCTAAAAACACAAGTCTTATTTCAATTTCCAACAGCAGAACACACAATACTTACGTATGGGATCCCAAACAAATTGAAGTCCATCATACCTGAAAAAGAAAACGTAAAACTTCACCTAAGTAATCAAATACAAATACGAATTGATTTATTCAGTGTAGGCCCATTACAATGCTTAGATAAAGAAAGAAAAGATACTATAAGAACAAAAACAAACAAAAAAACAAAAAAAGATTTCTTCTTGATGGTTTATTCAGACCTAAAGCTTTGAATTTTGCTTAGTATGATGCATAGAATTATAGATGGGTGATCATTTCTGCTACCTCCCACTTGGTGGGTAAAGGAAGGAGAATTTTCGGATATTCCTGGTCAACATGTGTACACACCTGTTAGTGCATAAACCCCGTTCTTTTGTATACGCACATAGAACATCAAATTATGCACATTAAAGATCCCACATGTCATGTCCATGTTCGATGACTTATGGAAACATGAAAACACCCAGCATGCATGCTCCCCCGTGGGGATGCTGGGGGCTCTTTCAGTATAAATAGTATCTCCACCTTCTGGAAATTCTGTGCTAGAAATTTCGTCTTTTCTGTCACTCTCTTTGTTTCTGCCTTGTTGCTTTGCTTTCTGACATTTCTACCTATCATTTTCTGCCTTAATGGTCCATTCACCTGTATGTGTTTGATAAAATCTTACATACTTTCTCTTAGGATTGATAATTGGGTATATGTATTAAGCGCATTTTTGGCTCTAGGGAGGTGAGATATGCTGAAAGCAATTTTAGATAATTTATGCCTGTTTTTATATATGTTTTGGTGTCCTTAGGTATGCTTATATTTGTATTCAGGTATGTTTTTTGAAATCTCCCCTGTACGATAAATTGGACGGAGTGGTCAACGCTGGGGGTATGTCCTTAGATTATGTGCGCGAATGCATTGATATGTGTACTTAATTTTCTTTCTTTTTTTTCCCCTGTTGAAGTTTTGTATGTTTTGAAGCGGTTATAGCCCTGATATGGCTCTACGCAGTTGGCTGGGCTTTAAACAACAATAACAACAACAATAACAGCATACACGCACACCGGAGAGGGAGTATGCAGACTATGCGAAGCAACATACCACCTGCATAGTGTGGGCAAATCAAGAAACTTGGAATGCGCAAAGAAAATATTCTATACTCGACATAAACTAAGCCATACTAAATTTGATAGCGCTCATATTATCATGAGAGCTTTGTCACAAAAGGCTAATTAAAATTTACAACAGCCAAAAAAAACAATAACGAATACATAAGATCAACACGAACAATCTACATTGAGAGCTTTCATATCTATATTCATATTATATTTACTTTCATATTCCTATTCGTATTCGTGTTCATATTCATTCATATTCATTTCTTTTGTCACAGTCGATTTACCACGTGAAACTTGGACTGCTCTCCCCTATGAGAGCTCGTCGCCACAGTGCGGCGCCACCCAACTTTCTTTTTTTATTTTTTTTTTACTAAGACTTAAGAAAGGGAAGACGCAGATACTGACCAATGATGGAATCCTTCAAAAACGACCATTTGCTAGTGTTGTCTCCCAGCCAGTGTCCAGCGTATTTACCGCTGCCAGGGAACGTGGAACGTGAGATCACCAGACTTCTCTCCCTGTCGCCGCTCTCGCAGCCCTGCGGCGTAAACAGTCAAGTAATGTGTTAGTACCAGTCGCCGTGGTGTGGTGGTTAACGCAACGGACTACCGACTGGAAGGTTGTGGGCTCGAATCTCCATCAGTCCCTTCAAAAAAATATATCATTATGGAATTTTTCGGCTTTAACCGCCTCCTACCCAGAGTTGGGCGTGCTATTGGCTCATTGGACAAACTGGTACGACACAGTCGAGGCCCATCCACTTCATGGATGCGTCATTGAGGGTGTTGCTCAAATCTTCTGACCAGCACCAGCACCGCAGGTGTCTGTATCTCTCGGGCCTGGTTGACGCCAGGATAAAATTATTATGATAGTAAGCGTAGAGGAGTACAGCCCTGTCACGCAGTCTCAATCCTAGATGGAACACCATAGCATCATGATTGTCATCCTCATCGACATCATCATCGTCATCATCATCATCGCATTGCAAAAGCTGTGCCGGCTTCTGTGGCCATTAAGTAATGTAGAAAATGGGATTGAAAAAAAAAGTGAGCACAATGGTAACCTTCCTGGGTTCGATGATCTTTTAAAAAAAGATACAAAACTTAGTGGAGAAAACGAAACAGTAGAAGACTTCTCTGACATGTCACTGAGCAGAAAGAGATATTGTTGTTTTTGTATACGCTTTGACAAAGGCCAACCAGCCGAAAAATTACGCTTGTCTTGTTTTGTTATGCTACACATTCTGATTCTGTAGTTGTATGTTTCTGATTCCTATCTCTTTCGTTGGCAACATTTATAGGACATTTTACGAAGCAAGAGAAATTAGAGCGCCTAGCCACAACAGGAAAGCCGGAGGGAACAGAGCATCAGGTCGTAGACATATGGAGAAAATATTGGACGGACTTTCGGAGTGGATGAAGACAGAGGGGGGGGGGGTGGAAGAGATGTACTTGCAGTGACAAAAGATAGGTCGCCAACGCCATGCCGCAGGGCACATGATGATGATGATGATGATGATGATGATGATGATGATGAGATGACGATGACGATGACGATGACGATGATGATGATGATGATGATGATGACCTTTTTTCAGGGTTTACCCATTTCCAGTTTCTCACCAGTTGCTGATTGTACACTGACTGTTGACTGACTCCTATACGTATTTCAGACATCACAATTTCAGTTTCAGTTTCAATTTCTCAAGATGATGTCTCCGCGCTCAGAATGAATTCCATAGTCTATGCATTAACGTCACAGGTGCCATGTGATGGAGAAGATCCAAAATGATCACGGCGCAAGCCTTTCGCCTGCACATAAACCCGTGAGCTGGCCAGGTCATGAGGTCTCTTACCTAGATAGTTCCATAACCGCGGGGTCGCAGAGGAGTGAGATGGCAGAGCCCTCAACTTTTTCCCGGGGCCAGCACCACGAGTGCGGTGCCCATCCCTTCTCCCTCGCTTCAAATTCATATTCATATTCACTTGTTTTTTAACCAAAACTTCAGAAAGGCAAGAAGACTAACTGGTCTTCAAGGGGTTGGACCTAAAAAATCAACCGTTCTCTCCAATGTTTTATACCATGGCAGCCAGGCAATGCCCTGCTCTTCACGATTTTCAACTGCCGGGGGATCTTTCGTGCTCGAAGCGAGAAGGCACACGGGTCCGACTCGTTTTTCGTCCCCTTCCAAAGGACTAGACGTTCAGTTCGATTTTTCTGTCGAACTGAGGAAAAATGTCGAGGCCTCTACGGGGAGCGAACCATGGAACCTGGAGTTAAGTTATTGGCAGGCGAGCGTCTGAACCATTCTGCCACTCTTCTCCCTTAGACATCACAATGTCTGCATAACTGCCCCCAAATTCTCTCCAGTTACACATACAGGAAAAAAAGGTAGGCAGACGGACAGAGACAGACAGACAGGTAGATAGACAAATAGACAGACAGACAAATAGAAAAACAGACATATAGACAGATGGACAGACAGACAGACAGATGGATAGATAGATAGATAGACAGATACATGTAGATAGATAGATAGATAGATAGGCTGACAGACAGACAGATAGACAGACAGATGGACAGACAGACAAACAGACAGACAGTCTAACAGACAGACAGTCTAACAGACAAACAGACAGACAGACAGATAGATAGATAGACAGACAGATAGATAGATAGATAGATAGATAGATAAATAGATAGATAGATAGATAGACAGATAGATAGATAGACAGACAGATAGATAGATAGATAGATGGATAGATAGATAGATAGATAGATAGACAGACAGACAGACGGACACAGACAGAAAGATAGACGGATACAAACAAATAGACAGACAGACGGACACAGACAGACAGACTGGCAGACAAACAGACAAAGGGACGGACAGACTGACGGACGAACGGACGGACAAACAGATAGACAGACGACAGGCAGACAGACAGACAGATAGACAGACAGGCGGACAGACAGGCAAGCAGATAGACAGACAGACAGACAGATACACAGACAGACAGACAGAAATACAAACAGACAGACAGACAGACAGATAGACAGACAGACAAACAAGCAGGCGGCTCACTCCAAAGTGGGAGGAGACTGACTCCAGCCGTACAGGCTGTGCACATCGTAATGTCTGTACACGTTGTTGCCCTCTCCCTGCACGCCGTTCATGCACAGCGTTTTGTCCGCTAGAGGTTTCTTGTTATCTGCACTGTCGTACAGGTAAGCCGCCACTGCACAGCACACAACAGATACATTATGTGAATTATGTGAATTATGTAGATTATGCATTTAAGCAACATCGCTTTCTCACTCAGTTATGCATAAGCAGCATCGCTTGCTCACTCAATTATGCATAAGCAGCATTGCTTACTCACTCAATTATGCATAAGCAACATCGCTTACTCAGTTATGCATTAATATCTTCGCTTACTCACTCAATGATGCATAAGAAGCATCGCTTACTCACTCAATTATGTATAAGCAACATCACTTACTCACTCAATTATGCATAAGCAACATCGCTTACTCTCTCAATTATGCATAAGCAACATCACTTACTCACTCAATTATGCATAAGCAACATCGCTCACTCTCTCAATTATGCATAAGCAGCATCACTTACTCCCTCAATTATACATACATGTAAGCAACATCGCTTACTCAATTACGCATAAGCAACATCACTTACTCAATTATACATAAGCAACATCACTTACTCAATTATGCATAAGCAATATCGCTTACTCACTCAATTATGCATAAGCAACATCGCTTACTCAATTATGCATAAACAACATCGCTTACTCAATTATGCATAAACAAAATCACTTACTCAATTATGCATAAACATCATCGCTTACTCAATTATGCATAAACAACATCACTAGATCACTCATTGTACAGCACTGTAAACTCCTTGGAATGTTGGCTGCTCGCACTGCTCTCCGGGTCCCTGTCCTTCAAGTCCGTCTTTCCTCAATCAGATTGAAAATGTCTGGACTGTTACGACATGTCCGCTCCTTGATTTTTTCTAGCTAGTTTCTTCGTGGTCTTCCTCTTCCTCTTTTGCCCTCGACTTTTCCTTGAATGACAACTTTCATGAGAGTGCATTTTTTCTGCACATTTGTCCAAAGAAGGTCAAATTCTTTTTAAAGACAACTTGTACAAGTTCTCTCTGGGTTTCCAACTCGTCGAGTATACTCTTGTCACTTCTCTTGTTTTTCCCAGCTAACCCTTAAGATTCATCGATAGAACCACACTTCGGTCGAATTTATTTTCTGTATGTATTTTTTTCTTTTCCTTCAGCTCCGTATGCCATGAGGCTCATACCAGACATCTCATTATTCTCACTTTTAGTTTTGTGTCTATCGTTTTGTCTTTCCAGATGTTTGTGAGATCTACCATACGTTTCTTTTGCCATGTCAGTTCTGGCGTTGATATCGGTAGAACAGTCTTTATCGTTGGATTTGATCGATCCTAAGTGTTTGAATTGACAGACTTCTTCCATTTCATCTTGGCCTATGCAGATGGATTTAGCGGGACCCGGGCCAATATGCAGAAACATGGTTTTCTTGACATTCCCTTTGAGGTTCTTCTCTTTCCCAACCTTATTCAGCTCATTTATCATGAACGACGCCTCCTGGTGATCGTTTGTGAAGAGTGGTGTCATCGGTGTACTCGAGGTTAGAGAATTTTCTGTCTCCCACTTCATGCCGTATTCTTCCATGTTTGAGTCCCTCATAACCCATTTCATACATATACTGGAGATATATGTTGACAGGATATATCCTTGGCGTACACCTTTCTTGGTGTTAAATGGTTCAGTATGTTTGTTATCCCATCTGATTCTGGCACTCTGATCTTCGTAGACAGATGTTATGAGAGCAATGAGGTGATTCCAACAGTCTAGGTAATGTGATCCTGAGTTCTAACCGAAATCATCCAATCACCCGAGCTTTAACATTCGCCCGTTTACAAATATCTTTAGAAAAAATTCCCATAATGTTTTTTTTTTAATAAACTGTTCAAGATCCAAAACAAGATTGACTGCCCGCGCCCAAGCAAACACAAACCAGAAGAACAAGAAAACCAATGTAAGCGCGCCTCCAACAAGACAACACAAAACAAAACAAGCGCAAATTTTCGGCCAACTAGCCTTTGTCAAGCGCGAACGCACGGTCACAGACAAATCACAGACACCAAACAATGGATAATAAAACGGGACTAAAAACTTCCCTGCCGCCTCGTCCAGTGGGTAAGAGATGTTCAAACTCATATCGTCCTTTCAAAATTGATGATAAAATTTCTGAGTATAAACAGATAATTGTATATCTTGGAGTATTTCGTATCACAAAATTGACGTGGAATTATCATGTAGAATATATCTCAACAAAAGCAAAACAAACAAAACAAAACAAAACAAAAACAAAAAACAAAAACAAACAAAATACATTAAATGTATTGAAAACATATTGTCATAATTAACGTCTCTACCATAAAGTTACAAAGTTTCGTCAACTGATCATGATTTTTGTTAACAATGTTGTTTCTGGATCATATTGAAATGATTACTTACATTTTTACTAAATGCAACCTCTATCAACAGCGCCAGAAACAGTGGCAATGACAGTGATACTGGTGGTGGAAAAAGTAGATATGGCAGGATAAGGACGAATGGTACTAGTGGTGATAGTGGTGGGATCAGCGGTAGTGGTGATTCTTGTGGTTGTAGTGACAATAGTAGTAATAGTAGTGGTTAGTAGTAGTGATGATGTAGTAGTAGTAGGAGGAGGAAGAGTAGAAGTAGTAGTAGTAGTAGTGGTAATGGTGGTGGCAGTTGTAGTAATAGTGGTTAGTAATAGTAGTGGTTGTGGTGCTGGTGGTAGTAGTGGTGGTAGTAGTGTTAGTAGTGGTGTTAGTGGTAGTAGTGATAGTAGTGGCAGTTGTGTTAGTGGTGGTAGTGGTAGTAGTGTCATTGTAGTAGTAGTAGTAATGGTTGTAGTAGTAGTCGTGGTGGTGGCGGTGGTGGTGGTGGTGGTGGTGGTGGCAGTGGTAGTAGTGGTAGTAATGTTAGAGGTAGTAGTGGTTGTGGTGTTAGTGTAGTAGTAGTAGTAGTGGTGGTGGTGGTGGTGGTAGTGGTGGTGGTGGTGGTAGTAGTGGTAGTAGTGGTAGTAGTAGTAGTAGTAGTAGTAGTAGTAGTAGTAGTAGTAGTAGTTGTTGTTGTTGTTGTTGTTGTCATTGCTGTTGTTGTTGTTGTTGTTGTGGTGGTGGTGGTATTTGTTTTCATTGGAATGGTTCATTCGTTGACAGTTTTTCTTCGTTCTTATTTATCTGCTCATTCATTTACTTCTTTCCTTGTTGGGTTGGCCGACTTTTTTTGATTCGGTCTAAAATCACGTCCTTGGAACTATTTGAAAAGCGTTTGTTTAAACATGCACACAAGCGTGCTACACGCATGTAAGTACAGAACATACAAGGTCTATAGGGAGGATCGTCCCAGCGGTTGTTGGTACAATTCAGGCTCCAGTAAGGATGTGCGTCTTCCGGCCAGTTCCACGGTCTTTCCTCGTTCGTTCCAAAATTGGCTGGCTCGTTCATGTCCTGGATACAGGGCACACACAGGAAGAAGGTTAATCTTCAGACCAGTTTTGTATCGGTACAGTATCATACTGGTCTTTTTCCTTTCGTGTCCCTGGCTACTACAAATAATATTATTCTGACTTGAGAATACCTATTTCATTCTGTTCGTTGTTGGATAATTCCGAATACTGAGTATAATTGTGTTGCTTGTACACTTGAAGCCTAAACCCCCACCCCCACCCCCACTGTTGTTGTTGGTGGTGTTTTTTTTTTTTTTTTTTTTTTTTTTTTTCATCTCTGACTGTTGTTGGGTTTGTTTGTTTGATTTTTGTTTTTAAATGTTTATCAACTATCGTACGTGTTTACACACAGTAGTTTAAAAACCCTTTGACTCTAGCAACTATCCACCGACTGCAAAAACTTAATCCTTTGACTCCCTCACCCTATCCACCAGCTTCCTGCAGGAAGCTGATGGATAGGTGAGAGAATCAAAGGGTTAAGTGCTTTGCTTTGCTAGGATGGATGCTGGTAGACAGGATGCAAGGGTCAAAGGGTTAGATAATTGCTCTTGGATATAATAATATTGTTTATACTGCCACCTGATATTCCGAATGTGTATTGATGCCAGACTGTATGCGTTACCTTTGTCAGTAAATTCCTGTTAAATAATAGATTATCGCAACCGAATTGTACACTATAGGCAATGAAAATGCTTTTGAATCCAACTGAGTAGAAAGTAAATCAAACTAGCTCCAATTGAAGGACAGATACATGTAAAGTGTCAGTTCAGACCTCAGACTTCAGAAAACTTTTTTCTACTCAAGGACAGAAGCATAATGTCTCATTTGACCTGTCTGACATTTGGTCCTTGCTACTCTACAAAAACGCTATATGCATATCGGAAAAGATTCTCAGTACGTTATAGCAACAGACTACCGACTGGAAGTTTGTGGATTCGAATCCTCATCAGTCCCTTCAAAACTATATCATTGTGGGATTCTTCGGCTCTAACCAGCTCCTACACACAGTTGGGCGTGCTATGGGCTCATTGGGAGGACTAGGACCACATAGTCGAGTCTCATCCACTTCACGGATGCGTCATTGAGGATGTTGCTCAAAACTTCTGATCAGCACCAGTACCGCAGGTGTCTATATCTCTCGGGCCTGGTTGATGCTAGGATATACTATGATAGTGAGCGTAGAGTACAGCCCTGTCACGTGGTCTCAGTCCTAGATGGAACTTCATAGCATCACGATTATCATCCTCATCGACATCATCATCATTGCATTGTAAAAAAAAAATGTAACAGCTTCTGTGGCCATTAATGATGGCGTAGAAAATGGACAAGAAAAAGGTGAGACAAAGATAACCTCCGTGAGTGCGATGATACTTTAAAAAAAAAGATTCTCTGTACAAGAAACTTTCACCATACATTTGATGATACTTTAAAAAAAAAGATTCTCAGTACAAGAAACTTTCACCATACATTTGATGATACTTTAAAAAAAAGATTCTCAGTACAAGAAAGTTTCACCATACATTTGATGATACTTTAAAAAAAAGATTCTCAGTACAAGAAACTTTCACCATACATTTGATGATACTTTAAAAAAAAGATTCTCAGTACAAGAAACTTTCACCATACATTTGATGATACTTTAAAAAAAAAGATTCTCAGTACAAGAAAGTGTCACCATACATTTGATGATACTTTAAGAAAACGATTCTCAGTACAAGAAAGTTTCACCATACATTTGATGATACTTTAAAAAAAGATTCTCATACAAGAAAGTTTCACCATACTTTTGATGATCCTTAAAAAAAAACGGATTCTCAGTACAAGAAATTTTCACTATACACAACGGAACTTACTATCCACAGTCCGTCAAAAGTGAGGTTGTTGCGGTGTTTCACGATCAGCTGTTTCCACACCCGTTTTGTGTCTTCTTTGAAATAGTCAGGAACACCACCTTGCCTTTGGGCCATACCTGCACATAGATAAGAAAGACATCACAAAGGTATAGCTTAGCTTGAATGAGCAGTGTAAGCCATACAAACAATCTTAGCTTGAATGAGCAGTGTAAGCCATACAAACAATCTTAGCTTGAATGAGCAGTGTAAGCCATACAAACAATCTTAGCTTGAATGAGCAGTGTAAGCCATACAAACAATCTAGCTTGAATGAGCAGTGTAAGCCATACAAACATCTTAGCTTGAATGAGCAGTGAAGCCATACAAACAATCTTAGCTTGAATGAGCAGTGTAAAGCCATACAAACAATCTTAGCTTGAATGAGCAGTGTAGTTAAGCCATACAAACAATCTGATTTTTCTAAAAACACTGCATGCTCAATATGAGTATGGCAATGTAGATCTATTTATGTTTCTGTCAAATTCAGTTAAAACCTTTTGACTCCTGTAGCCTATCCATCAATTACAAAAACTTAACCCTTTGATTTCCCTTACCCTATCCACCCTATCCCTATTTGCCCTACTCTAAATTAAACCCAAGAACCACGATACCCGTCAACTCAACAGGAGTCTACCACTAGTACCACACCCCAGTGATTCGTTAAAAAGACTCCTGTACCTTATCACCAACTGGAAATTTATAATCTTTTGACTCCCTCACCATATCCACCGGTTTCATGCAGAAGAAGAAGAAGGAGAGGAAGAAGAAAAAGAAGAAGAAGAAGAAGAAATAGTAGTAGTAATAGTAGTAGTAGTAGTAGTAGTAGTAGTAGTAGAAGCAAAAGCGGAAGAAGATCAAGACCAAGAAGAACAAGAACAAAAACGAGAAGAACAAAAACGAGACGAAGAAGAAAACATCAACTGGCATTAAAATTTGTTGTTTGGTTCTGCATAACAACAATGATAAGAATATAAAAAAAATGTCAAATATCGTTAAGCTGGCCTTCAACCTGACTATCCATAATACCTTATCAAATGTTTTGATAAATATCTAAGCCTGCAATTCTCCAACAAATAGTGCCTATCTTTCCAGTGTACAACTAGGAGAAATGCTAAGATCCTGTAAACAAAAGAACATGATGATTAAGCCATTCTAACAAATCTCCTTTTCTATATAAAATATTTTACAGCAAATGCAGATTTACGCTTGTTAAGTAAGGCCAGTGTGACAATGAAAACGCTTTGTCAGTAAGGTCAATCAGCAAAAAGCCCAGATCTGTTCAATCACAAATATTTGAGAAAAACAAACAAACAAACAAACAAAAATAACGACAAGAACATGAAAACGATTTCAAGTGTTTGCTTCCTAACACAAAATCCAGATTTTATAATTCTTGGGATCACTGCGACCTCGAACAAACATCAAATGAATTAAAACTTCGTGCTTCGAGGACTTTAAGAGAATGTCTCAACAGTGATAACAGATTTTGAATATTATCAGAAATTCGTGAGAACGTGATGTTCAGACAACAATCCTAAAACAAATGTTTACTTAGGACACTTGTTTTGGTTTGTGTGCCTTTGAAGCTTTACCTGACAAATATCATGTTTTTTTTGTGATTCTTTAATAATCCAGAGCTTTGATCAAAACAAACGAAGAGCTGAAAAAATCATGTTCACACACGCACGCGCCCGCACACACACACACACTCATACATAGATAGATACACACACAAACTCATACATAGATAGATACACACACAAACAAACACACATACACATACACACACACAAACAGACAGAGAGAGAAAGAGAGAGAGAGAGAGAATCACACACACACACACACACACACACACACACACACACACACACCACACACACACACACACACACACACACACACACACACACACACAATCAAGCAAACACACACATGTCTCACCGGTCGAAAGAGAAACAACAATAACAACAAAGTGAACAGAAAAGCAAACATACAAAAACCAAACACATCGTTCACCACACACACACACACACACACACACACACACACACACACACACACACACACACACACACACAACACACGCACACACCCCCACACACACACACACACACACACACACACACACACACACAAACACACATACACACTCAGTCACTCACACACACACACTCATACACACACACATACACTCACACACACACGCACATTCACACACATACAGACACACAGACAGCAGACAGACACACACACACACTCACTCTCTCCTCTCTTTCACACACACACACACACACACACACACACACACACACACACACACACACACACACACACACACACAGTGAACAGAAAAAGCCA
>CM060313.1:95401477-95403977 GCA_030674185.1 Monoplex corrugatus | reverse complement strand
AAATACTTTGTACTCCTTTTTCAATTCAGAGCAAAAGACAAAAACTGCATTTTGAGTTAGACAAAGGAAAGATCAAACCCCAAGGAGTTTTAACAGGGTCAGGAATGTTTTAAACATGAGAAAATAAACAAAAATGTGTAAACTCTTTTCAGAGAAGCTATAAATCATATGACAGGAAAACAAAATGTTGATGACAATTTCCTGCACACTGATTTCTGACTCCGTCATTGACATAAGGAAGAAAGAATGAGACATGAATGCACCCACAAAAGTTATGTTAAGTCGCTGAATGTCTTAGCTTGGCCCCCTAAAGCTTCATCAAGCTGTTTGGGATTACTTTTATTGATTGCCTTTTCTCTGATTCGTTAATTATTGCTGGTTTACATTTTAAAACATCTAGGCTTTGTTTTGACCAAGTATTAGTCAGATGTATCATTTTATGCGACAGCGTTACTGAAGTGAGAGGATACCTTTTCTTCACTTACTTCAAAGAGGCGAATTCTCAGAATGATCATTTGCCAACTGCCGATTTTGAACAACCGCCATTTCCGTTCTAAGTGTCCTAAAACGAATTTTCTGACACTGTTTCAAAGAAATCTGGAAACAAAGTGACAACTAGCGGTCAAGTAAATGAGAAATACACAAAAATAGAATCAGAACACGTATTCATATACCGATTTCGCGTCCTTATTCTAAGTTCAGTGTACTTCTGGTTCTTACGGTTTCAAAGATGAATTCCTCGAGTTTGTTAACAAATGCCAATAACTCTAAATTTTCAAAATGAAAGTAATGTACTCTTGTGGGAGCACATCACAAATGTTTCGTAACATTCCAAAGGCTCGATGGTGGAAATGAAAGATCATGATGATCATCATCATCATGTGCCCTGCTGCATGGCGTTGGTGATCATGACCCTCCATATGCATCTATCCCTTGTCGCCGCAAGCACATCTTCCACCCTGTCTGTCCTCAGCCACCCTGCAAGTCCGTCCAATGTTTTCTCTCTGGGTCTACCTGGTGTTCTCTTTCCCTCCAGCTTTCCTGTTGTGACCAGGTGCTCTAATTCCCCTTTCCTCACAAATGGCCTATGAAAGATCATTCAAAAATAAAGGAGTCTCCGAGATTTCAACGCTTCTTCCAAATGATGATCATGTTGATTATTTCATCTTATTTCATTTCATTTCATATCAAAACGCCAGGTTTGGATAGTTCACACTGTCCTACACTCTGTGAATCTGTATGTGAGTCGATAATGTGAAGTCTTTTCCCTTCATGTGCACACAGTCTGGCACGATTTAGATGAGACAATTATAGTTTCAGTTTCAGTTTCAGTTTCAATTTCTCAAGATGACGTCTCCGCGCTCAGAACGAATTCCATATGCACTAACGTCACAGGCGCCATGTGTATGGTGATCATGGCACAAGCCTTAAGCCTGCACATAAACCCATGAGCTGGCCAGGTCCTGAGGCCCCACCTAGACTATGTTTTACCTGGTCTATATTTTATACTGGTAGTTTATCAGCCTGCCACTGGAATAATCTTGGTCACATGTGGAATGACATGCGTATCTGTGTATCTTACCTTCAAAAATAGGAACATATATGTGAAGTAAATAAATAATTAATTAAAGGTCTGAATCACAACACAGCTATTCTGTATAAACTCGTTTCACATGGCAGAACCGCCCCACCCCCACCCCCACCCCAGTCAATGCAGCAATGCTCAGCTATCTATCAACTAGGTAAAAGACAATCACAATACAGCATGTACACAAGTTCTAAACCTTCTGCCACACAGCTTACCTTGTGCATTGCTGTTCAGCAGGAAGACGCCGTGTGTGTTACCATCCTCGTCTTCCACACAGGTGTAGAACGGGTGGACGCCATACAAGTTGGTATCACCCTGGTGGACACACGTGAATAAACACACATACATTTGTACAGACGTGCATGTACAAACGTGTGTAATACACACACACATATACACATTTATGAAAATACATGTATAGACAGATAGATACAGATACACACACACACACACACACATGTATATATATATATTGTGTGTGTGGTGTATGTATGTGTGTGTGTGTGTGTGTGCTTGTGTGTATGTGTGTGAATGTGTGTGTGTCCGTGTTCGTGTGCGTGTGCGTGTGCGTGCGTGTGTGTGTGTGTGTGTGTGTGTGTGTGTTTGTGTGTTATGTGCGCGCGTGTATATTTGTGTGTACATGTGTGTGTGTGTGTGTGTGTTTATGTGTTCGCGTGTGTGTGTCCGTGCGTGTGTGTGCCCGTGTGTGTGTGTGTGTGTGTGTGTGTGTGCATGTGCGCGTGTGTGTATGCTTGTGTATGTGTGTGTACACACGCGCGTGTGTGTGTATGTGTGTGTGTGTGTGTGTGTGTGTGTGTGCGCGCGCGTATGTATATATGTGTGTGTGTATGTGCACGCTCTTTGTATATATAAATTTGTACACTCTCTGAAAACTTTTTTTCAGAACTATCA
>CM060313.1:95373977-95396477 GCA_030674185.1 Monoplex corrugatus | reverse complement strand
CCATCACCACCATCATCACCACCACCACCACCATCATCACCACCACCACTATCATCATCATCGTCACCATTACCACCACCACCATCATCACCATCACCACCACCGTCACCACCACATTATCATCACCACCATCATCATCATCACCACCATCATCATCATCATCGTCACCATTACCACCACCACCACCATTCATCATCATCACTATTTCATCATCACCACCATCATCACCACCACCACCATCACCACCATCATTATCATCACTACCATCATCACCACCACCATCATCATCATCATAATCACCACCATCATCATCATCATAACCACCATCATCATCATCATCATCATCGCCGAACAACGACTTACAGGACTTTGCCAGTGCTATTACGGATGATCACGAACGACAACCCGTTGTTGTCAGTGATCTTGAGCTCGTACAGTGGGTTAGCTGCCTTTTGCCCAGTCTGAGGCAGATTCAGGGCCAGAGGAACACGGTAGCGTCGGGGTGAGGCGTACCTGTCGTCAAACTGAAACAGACAGATTGAGCAAAGTGAAACAAGACTGACCATCATACAGCAATAAAAATGGATGCAAAAAAAATACATGTAGTATTATGTGTGTGGTGTTGTCCCAGTGACTGTGTGTTTGCAAATTCCGTAGGGCAAATGTCCCACAGTCAGCCGCCGTTCACTTTCTGTGCCTGGTCCATACAACTGAATGACCTTCACCTGTCTCTTCGACAAGAGAGAGAGGTGGAGTGGAAGACAGAGGGAGGGAGGGAGAGAGAAAGAGAGGGACAGGCAGGCACACACACACACACACACACACACACACACACACACACACACACACACAACACACATACACACACACATACACATACACGTACACATACACACACACACACCTCTCTCCTCTCTCTCTCTCTCTCTCTCTCTCTCTCTCTCTCTCTCTCTCTCTCTCATGCACTCGAACTCGTGACAAAAGATTAAACACTATTAGCATACCCCTCGTGCTCATTTAGATGCATTGTTATGCTTCTACAAACGATTGCACACACACACACACACACACACACACACACACACACACACACACACACACACAGACAGACACACACACACACAAACACACGCACACACACGCACGCACACACACACACACACACACACACACAACACACACACAACAAAACACACACACATACACACAAAACACAAACACATACACACAAAACACAAACACAGACACACACACACACACACACACACACACACACACACACACACACACACACACACACACACACTACTTTGAAAGACACAGGCCGAAGGCTTATTAAATAATGCAACGCTTGAACAACAGCGACCAATTCTGCTGTATATATAGATACATTTGCCCCAATGAAAAAAGACTTTTTAATGTTAAATTTTGGAACATAAAACGCTGCATCCATCAGTAAAAATGTGGAGGTGGGTACGGTACTTTTCAGTTTGCTGATTCAAAATCTGTATTATATGCCTTACAGTCTTTTGATACAGACACAAGACCTGATTTAATAATTGAGGCAAATCATCTAATACACTGTTTAAAGATAAATGGCTCGGAAATCAGTTTATGCTGGGTGCCTTCTCACGTTGGTCTTCACGGCAACAACGTAGTTGACAGAGCAGCTAAATCCGGTGCACTCCGTTCTGAAAATTCCATAGAATTACATGTTAACACCTCGGTAAAAGAAGCTTACAACTCGCTAGAATTAGCATCATGGATTCGATTTCATGAACATTTAAATGAAAAATTTGTATCTCAAAAAAGAATCAAACTTTCAGTTCAAAATATCTGTTAAAAAATGCAGTATTCTTCGTTATATCATTTGAGATTAATTGTTACCACATATTTTCGTATTCAACTGAACGCTTTAAAAACAAAATATTGTAAAAACGTTTTATGTATTTGTGATGAACAATTCACATTGTATCACTGTTTGTTTTACTGCAGAAAGCTTCGTTATTTTTTACCAAAGATGTTTACACAAGGAAACTATCTTGAAAAGCATTTTAAAGAAGTAATATCAGATCAAGTTCTGTTAGTTAAAATTTCAGAATCATTGGTTCACAGTCCTGTTAATGCGTTACTTTAAGGTTATCATTTTAGTTATTATATTATTTTGTTTTGTTTTGCTTTTTATGACGATTTTTCTTTTACATTTGATGTTAGCGTTGTTCTAGTTTCATTTCTCTGTTCATCCATATCCTTTTTCTAAAGACCTTGCCAATTCCTTTTAATTTTTTTTTCCGTCTCTTACTCTGTTCCCTTCTTTCCCTCCTCCCTCCCCCCCCCCCCCAAAAAAAAACAAATCATCCTCCATGCCATTTTTACCCGTCTAATATCACTTATAGTGAAAAGACGTTAAATCAAGGAACGAATACACACACACACACACACACACACACACACACACACACACACACACACACCTCTCTCTCCCTCTCTCGCTCTGTTGTCTGTCTCTCTCTCTCTCTTTCTCTCTCTCTCTCTCTCTCTCTCTCTCTCTCTCTCTCTCTCTCTCTCTCCTCTCTCTCTTATGCACTCGAAACTCGTGGACAAAAGATTAAACACTATTAAGCATACCCTCTCGTGCTCATTTAGATGCATTGTTATGCTTCTACAAACGATTGCACACACACACACACACACACACAACACACGCACACACACGCACGCACACACACACCACACACAGCACACACACACACACACACACACACACACACACACACACACACACACACACACAAAACACACACATACACACAAAACACAAACACATACACATACACACAAAACACACACACAGACACATGCACACACACACACACACACACACAAACACACAGAAACATACACACAAACACAGACACACAAACAACCAAACAACCAAACACACACACACACACACACACACACACTGCACCCCCCCCCCCCCCACACACACACACCTTCCTTACACACGCACACACGCTCCAACTAAAACACACGCTTTCTATACCAGTGATCCCCCATGATTATTATACCAGCGAACCCTCCCCCCCCCCCCCCCCCCCCCACCCAACCTCATTGTCACACTCGGCAGATATTTTTTTTCTATTCTGTTTGTTTGTTTTTTATTCCCATGACACGACGAGTGTAGAATGTGCTTGTCATAAGGTAAACACCGGAGTTGGAAGAGATTTTACAAATGTACATGTATACGTGATTTGGATCACGTTTTTGACTGACATACACACGATAGCAATGATAAAAGGGGTGTTTACATATTTACCAGCATTTTATTCTAAGCCAAAACGTATATATGCACACTGGCTTCTGTACTGTTTGGTGTTTGTTCATGCCAGACTTAGCATATGAAATCTCTTCCGTTCCCCCTACTCCCCCCCCCCACCCCCCGACTTTGCTTGAGAGAAAAATATTCAAGTTCATTTCAGTTTGACCTTTATGCTGTCCTCTTTGATATTTCTGTTAAAATACCTGTATGCGTGTATGTATGCATGCATGTATCAGATATTGTGTGTGTGTGTGTGTGTGTGTGTGTGTGTGTGTGTGTGTGTGTGTGTGTGTGTGTGTGTGTGTGTGTGTGTGTGTGTTGTGTAAGTCTGTGGGCGCCTGCTGGGCCTGTATACATATGGCAGTCACTGCACCTCTGGTACTACAAACGTCAGTAGGAGAGTTATTTACTGTTAATGCCTATCCAGAGTCTGTGGAAGAACATGTGCTTCCAGTATTGGTATTCTATGCCATACGAGGATCCATACAAGGCACTGAAGACTAATCTGCCTTTCATCCATTAGACTGATAGGAGAGTGCATCACTATCATGTAAATGAATACATGTGTATATGTGTGTTTGTTTGTTTGTTTGTTTGTTTGTGTTTGTGTGTGTGTATGTATGTGTGTGTGTGTGTGTGTGTGTGTGTGTGTGTGTGTGTGTGTGTGTGTGTGTGTGTGTGTGTGCGCGCGAGCTTATTCATGTGTGTGTATGTGCTTATTTATGTGTGTGTGCATATTTGAGTGTGTGTGTTTGTGATTATTTGTGTGTGTGCTTATGTATATATGCGTGTGCTTGCTTGTTTGTTTGTGTATGTGTGTGTCTGTTTGTGTGTGTGTTTGTGTGTGTGTGTGTGTGTGTGTGTGTGTGTGTGTGTGTGTGTGTGTGTGTGTGTGTGTGCTTGTTTATGTGTGTTGTGTGTGCTTGTTTATGTGTGTGTGTTTGTTTGTTTGTGTGTGTGTGTGCGTGATTTTTTGTATGCGTGATTTTTTGTGTGCGTGATTTTGTGTGTGTGTGTGTGTGTGTGTGTGTGTGTGTGTGTGTGTGTGTGTGTGTGTGTGTGTGTGTGTGTGTGTGTGTGTTTGTTCGTTCTTTGATTTAACGTCTGTTCACTGAGTGATATTAGACGGGGGGAAAAATTGAGGATGGGAGGTGGGCGAGTTGGATTGGGGGCAGAGGGGAGACAGAGTATGAGACATGAGTAAGCGGGTAAATGTGAAAATGGAACAAGATCTTAACAATAACAATTAACATTAACAATGCGAAGGGAAAATTTAACGCTAAAGTACAAACTTCATAAACTTAAAGCAATACATTAACAGGACTGTGAACCTTTGAATATCACTGGCAACAAACTGAAGAATTTTTCAAATCTCGTTCGCTGAAAGAAAACAAGTTCTCTCGTACCACCAGTCTGTCAGGGCCTTTGCCTTCTTTCTCGTCTCTCCGAACAGAACAAAAAGAGTTTGTGTCCCCTGCAGTGTGTGTGTGTGTGTGTGTGTGTGTGTGTGTGTACGTGCGTGCGTGTGCGCGCACGTGCGTATACGTGTATGTGTATGTTTGTGCGTGTGTGCACGTGTGCCTGCTAACGTGTTTGTTCGTCCATGCTCGTGTCTGTCTTTGCCATTGAGTGTTTGCATATTGTGAAAGAATACCCAACTATGGTATTTAAATGCTGAGAAAGGATACAAAAAGGAATACATACACTCGTGGTCATGGTATTGTGCCTCCTTATACAGAATAAAAGTGTTATGTGAGTGTTTATGTATAGATGAATATCACCGGCAACAAACTGAAAAAATTTTTGAAGTCTCGTTCGCTGAAAGAAAACAAGTCCTCTCGTACCACAAGTCTGTCAGGGCCTTTGCCTACTTTTCTCGCCCCTCCGAACGGATCAAAAAGAGTTTATGTCCCCTGCTGTGGTGGCCTATATGAACGTGGGTCCGCTATTGTATGGAAAAATCTGAATAGACCGTACCGTCATGAATAGTTTTTCTTATACTTCCTTTGAATCTCACCATCTCACCAAAACAGAAATAAATTGAAAAAGAGCAGGGATGAAGATAAGCGAAGGAAGCGGGCACACACACACACATATACAAGCACGCGCACACATTCATGCAGTCTGCGCGTGCGTGCTTGCGTGCACGTGTGTGCGTGCGTTTGCCTATTTTCCTAAATGAGTGTTACTGAGTTACTGTTCATCATCATCACCATCAGGCGCCCTGCTACATGGCGTTGGCGATCATGGACTTCCAACCATCTCTATCTCTCGTTGCCCCCAGCATCTCCCCCACCCTCTTCATCCCCAGCCACTCTGCAAGTCCGTCCAGCATTCTCTCCCTGGGTCTACCTGGTGCTCTCTTTCCCTCCAGCTTTCCCGTTGTGACCAGGTGCTCCAAACCCCCCTTCCTCATAAAATGGCCTATAAATGTTGCTTGTCTTTTTCCTAATCTTCCTTATGAGTGATCTACTTGTGTCTGCCTCCATCAAGACTGTCTCGTTTGTTTTCTTTGCTGTCCATGGAACTCTCAACATTCTTCTGAGAAACCACATCTCGGTTGCCTCGATCCTGCTCTGGCTTTGCTTGCTGACTTCCACGCCTCGCATCCGTACAACAGTATTGGTTCTATATAACATTCAAGGACTCTCTTTCTGATGTTAATTGATAGGCATTTGTTGGTAAGAATGCTTGTCATCTTCTTGAATGCTGTTTTGGCTTGACCGATTCTGCCAGCTATTTCTGATGTGCATGTGCCGTCTGATGAAATGACCGTTCCCAGGTATTTGAACTTATTAACCTGTGTCAAGGTTGTGCCATTTGCTGTTATCCTGCATGAGGGGATTTCATGTTTTTTACTGATCACCATGACTTCAGTCTTCCTGCTGCTTAGTTCCAACCCCTTACCTTTGCTTTCTATTTCTAGTATATTCACAAGGTTTTGTAGGTCCCTTTCATGTTCTGCGATTAGCACGGTGTCATCTGCGTACCGAATGTTGTTTATCATTTTCCCTCCAACCTTTAATCCAGGGTCTTCTTCTAGGTTTCTCATGATGTTTTCGCTATATAGTGAAAACAGATCTGGTGACAAAACACAACCCTGTCTGACTCCTCTTTTGATGTTTTGAAAAGAGCTTATATTGTTTTCTATTCTCATTGCAGCTGTTTGTTCCCAGTACATATTCCTGATTATTCGTAGATCTTTTCCATCGACACTGAGTCTCTCCAGTTAGTTGATCAATTCTTCATGTCGTACCCGATCGAAAGCCTTGGTATAGTCAACAAAGCATAAATATAAATTCTTATTCATCTCATTTGACCTCTCTATGATAGTTCTTAGGATGTATATGGCATTAATAGTTCCTTTCCCATCCACAAATCCACACTGTTCTTCTGCTATTTCTCTTTTGATTCTATTCCTTGTCCTCATCATGATTATTCTTAACAGGATTTTTGTTACATGACTCATCAAACTGATTGTGCAATGGAGTTCGCATTCTATAGCCCCTGTCTTCTTTGGAAGTGCAATGAAAATTGATTTTGACATATCTCTGGGGATTTTTCCAGTGTCGTAAATTTCATTTAGGAGGACTGTTATTTTTTCTATGCCAAATTCCTCCAGGGCTTCAATCATCTCTATAGTTACTGTTGAAGGATGTAAATGCTGAGGCTTTTGTAAGAATGAGTAACAGTATAGCACACTACATCTTCAAAATTTCAATATAAACGTGTACAAATTATGATTACATTTCCTCTCTCTCTCTCTCTCTCTCTCTCTCTCTCTCTCTCTCTCTCTCTCTCACTCTCTCTCTCTCTCTCTCTCACTCACTCTCACTCTCTCGCTCTCTCAGACTGACAGAGACTGAGACAGAAACAGAAAGACAGAATGAGACGGAGAGAGAGAGAAGTGGGGGAGGGGAGGAGAAAGAGATAGTGAAAGAGAGAAACACACGCAGAGAGAGAGAGAGAGAAAGAGAGACAGACACACAGAGACAGAGACAGACACAGATTGATTGATTGATTGATTGATTGATTTGATTCAGTTTTACGTCAGCACCCACCTCAGGTGATATGGCCGACGGGGATAACCATCCCAGGAAAATGGGGGCATGGGGGACTTATCTAATCCTATACTGACACCACCAGAACAACAATGATGCTAAGATGGGACAGTGAGAAGGCCAGATTTAATGTAGCGCACCCCGGGATTCGAACCCACAACCATTAGCATGTGAATCCGACGCTCAAACCAACTGAGCTACAGAGGCCGCCTGACAGACACAGAGAGACAGAGAGAGATTGAGAAAGAAAGACAGACAGACAGACAGACAGAAATTGAGAAACAGAGAGCGAAAGAGAAAGCGCGCGAGAGAGAGACTGACAGACAGACAGACAGTCAGAGAGATTGAGAAAGAAAGAAAGAGGGAGAGAGAGACAGACAGACAGAGAAAGTGACAGACAGACCAGAGACAGACAGACAAACAAACAGACACGAGACAGAGACAAAGAGAGAAAGACGCCAACCATAACAAACAAACACTAAAACGACAGGGAAAACAAAACAAAACTTACAGTAAATCTGAGCAGCTTATCGGAAAGCATGTATACGTCCAGAACGGGTTTAGCAAACTTCCAGCCGAACGGAGCAATTCCATGAGAATCCAAATGCAGCCTGAAACCCCAGTCCTTTATCTCGTTGCGGCTGATAGAGTACCTCAAACCTGTCTTTGTGGAATAGTAGCAGGCGACACCTGAAATGGCATTAAGTGATCAAATGAAAATACAGTTATTCTAGACCTTCTTTTTACACACACACACACACACAGTCAACAAACAAAGCCAGAACAAGATTGAGGCAGCCTAGATGTGGTTTCTAAGAAGAATGTTGAGAGTTCCATGAGCAGCAAAGAAAACAAACGAAACAGTCTTGATGGAGGCAGACACAAGTAGATCACTCATAAGGAAGATTAGGAAAAGACAAGCAACATTTATATGTCATTTTATGAGGAAGGGGGATTTGGAGCACCAGGTCACAACGGGAAAGCTGGAGGGATAGAGAGCACCGAGTTGACACAGGGAGAAAATGCTGGACGGACTTGCAGAATGGCTGGGGACGAGGAAGGTGGGGGAGATGCTGGGGGCAACGAGAGATAGAGACAGATGGAAGTCCATGATCGCCAACGCCATGCGGCAGGGCACTTGATGATGATGATGACACACACAGTAGTAAGAAACGCTGGGGAGAACCGAACAGCAGATGGTCCTCAGCAGAGAAACTTGTTTGACGGGGGTTTCTCCTCTGAGGATCATCTGCTGTCCGGGTCTCCCCAGAGTTTCTTACTATTGTGTGTACAAAAAAATGCATTGACTGATCGAATAAAAAATACAGTTGTTTTAGACATGTATTATGTACGTACGAAATGCATCACCTGATCAAATAAAAATACAGTTGTTCTAGACATATAATATTTGTGTACAAAAATTGTATCAGCGGATCAAATAAAAATCGTGCATGCTATTCTAGACATATAATATGTGTGTAAAAATGCATTAACTGATCAAATAAAAATAAAGTTGTTCTATACATGTAAAAAATGCATTAACTGATCAAAGAAAAGTACAGTACATCTAGACATGAAATATGTGTGTATAAGTTTCGTGTGGTGTCTTATATCTCTGGCGCCTGTGATAGATCACACATGTACTAGTACATGAAGACACAGACAAACGCGTGAACACAACAGCTATTGGGGTTTATGGTCCAGCTATTGGGGTTTATGGTCCGGCTATTTGGGGTTTATGGTCCGGCTATTGGGGTTTATGGTCCAGCTATTGGGGTTTATGGTCCAGCTATTGGGGTTTATGGTCCATCTATTGGGGTTTATGGTCCAGCTATTGGGGTTTATGGTCCGCTATTTGGGGTTTAGGTCCGGCTATTGGGGTTTATGGTCCAGCTATTGGGGTTTATGGTCCATCTATTGGGGTTTATGGTCCATCTATTGGGTTTATGGTCCGCTATTTGGGGTTTATGGTCCGGCTATTGGGGTTTATGGTCCAGCTATTGGGGTTTATGGTCCAGCTATCGGGGTTTATGGTCCAGCTATTGGGGTTTATGGTCCAGCTATTGGGTTTATGGTCCAGCTATTGGGGTTTATGGTCCAGCTATTGGGGTTTATGGTCCAGCTGTATGTATGCTTTCGTGTTCTTAGTTATTTTCACATTTATATTCAGCTTTGTTTTTTTGAGATCCTCTGGTGATAAATCGAACGGAATGGTCAATGCCAGAGGCATATCCTTAGATTATTGTGTGCATGATTGTGGCACTGATGGGGCACTGATGTGTGTCACTGATGTGTACTTAGTTTCTTCCAGCTTTTTCTTTTTCGGCCAGATGTTGGGTACGTTTTGAAATGGTTACAGCCCTGAGATGGCTCTATACAGTCGGTAGAAAGCTGGTGGGTAGGGTGAAGGAGTCAAAGGGTTAAGTTTTTGCTTTATTAGCATCTACAGGAAGCTGGTGGGTAGGGTGAAGGAGTCAAAGGGTTATGTTTTTGCTTTGTTAGCATCTGCAGGAAGCTGGTGGATAGGGTGAGGGAGTCAAAGGAGTCAAATTTTCCCTTTGTGAGCATCTGCAGGAAGCTGGTGAACAGAGTGAGGTGGTCAAAGGGTCAAGTTTTTGCTTTGCTAGCATGGATTGATGACAATGCATGATACTGGTGGACAGGGTCCGGGAGTTAAAAAGGGTTAAACAGTAACAATAAGAATAAAAATAACAATGGATTGATAATATCTCGCGAAACTGAGTCACTCCATAGATATCGACACTAACCCTGTGAACTGCCACTAATGTCACTTGCCGCCTTCTCGTCATACATACAACCCCTCTCCTTACACTTCTCCTCCTTGGTTTTAAGTAATCTCACTGCCTGGCGCCAATTTTTGACCAACTGGCCTTTCCCAGGTAAACCCAAGGAGAAAATATTACGACGGGACGTGCGCAGTGGATGAAGACAGAGAGGGTGGGAGATGTACTTGCAGCGACAAAGGGTAGATTCGTATGGAGGGCCGTGATCGCCAACGCCATGCGGCAAGGTACATGATGATGATGATGATGATGATGATGACGATGATGATGACGACGACGACGACGGCGATAATGATGACGACGACGACGACGATGATGATGATGATGATGACGACGACGACGATGATGATAGTGACGAGGAGGAGGAGGAGGAGGACAACGACGACGACGAGGACGACGACGACGACGATGATGATGATGATGATAATGACGACGACGACGACGATGATGATGATAATGACGATGAGGAGGAGGACAACGACGACGACGACATGATGATGATGATGATGATGATGATGACGACGACGACGACGACCACGACGACGATGATGACGACGACGACGATGATGACGATGACGACGATGACGATGATGACGACGACGATGACGATGATGATGATGATGATGACGACGACGATGATTATGATGATGAAACTGAGTAACTCCGCAGATATTTAACACTTACCCTGAGAACTGCCACTAGTGTCAGTCGCCGCCGCCTTCTCGTCGTACATACAACCCCTCTCCTCACACTTGTCCTTGGTGAGGCTCACGGCCTGGCTCGCGCTCTCAGGAAAGCAGTTCACTCTCATGGGCTCCTCCTTCACCGGTGGCACTTGTACGTCATCTGTCTCCTTGCTGGCAAAGATGGCGATCGGTGTGATGATAGCCACCAAGAAGACGAGGCCCACGACGACGATGACGGCAATTTTTTCGCGAATAAACGTCATTTTTTCGGAGGATCCGTCCCTGTAGAACAGAAAGTGTTAATTGTGGTGATGGGTGCTGGTAGCCTGTTGTACAAAGCCACCGAAATTTGTGTTGTTGTTGTTGTTGTTGTTTTTTGTTTCTTCCGACTCTCCATTTCAGAATGCAACAATCAAATAGACTTGAAATAACAATTAGTAGTCGTAGTAGTTGTGGTGGTGGTAGGAGTAGTCGAAGTGGTAGTAGTTGTAGTAGTGGTGGTAGTAGTAGTAGTAGTAGTAGTATAGTAGCAGTAGTAGTAGTAGTCGTGGTGGTGGTGGTGGTGGTGGTGGTGGTGTGGTATAGTAGTAGTAGTAGTAGTAGTAGTAGTAGTAGTAGCAGCAGCAGCAGCAGAAGCAGAAGCAGTGGCAGTAGTAGTAGTAGTTGTAGTGGTGGTAGTAGTAGTAGTAGTCATAGTCGTCATAGTAGTAGTAGTAGCAGTAGTAGTAGTAGTAGTCCTTGTTGTTGTTGTTGGTGATGATGATGACACCGTCGTCGTCATCATTGTTATTGTTGTTGTTGTACAGAAGTAGTTGTAAGACCAGTAATAGAAGTAGCAGCAGAACAAGTAATAGGCATTTGGCGTTTCTCACTTCCCACCAGTTCTGTTTAACCAGGGTTGCACCAGTTTACATATAATAGGAACAATAACATGGAAAAAAGCCTAACTCAAAACCACACCTTATACATACACACACACACACACACATAATACATACATACATACATACATACATACATACATGCATAATACATACATACATACATGCATACAAACATAATACATACATACACGCATATATACATAATACAAGGGACAGGGAGAGGGAGGGAGAGAGAGAGGATAGATAGATAGATAGATAGATAGATAGATACCACACACGCGCGCGCACACACACACACACATATATATACATGTAATATATTATATATATATATATATATCTGTACTACACATATATATATATGTATATGTATGTATGTAGTATGTATGTATGTATGTAGTATGTATGTATGTATAGTATGTATGTATGTATATGTATTGTTTGATGTTATTCTCCCGGACGCCAACGCAAAACCGATGGAGAGAAGTAGACAACATACTGAAGAACAAAATTAGTGATGATTACAACTAACAATTTTTGTTCTGAAGTTCTTAAGTTTACAGGAAGTCGGTTTTTTTTTAATGAGTTAAACTGTACCTGACGCAGGAGCCATAATGAGGGGAAACTTTACCAAGATCACATTAACACTGAAATCCGTTATGCATAAAGAGAAATCTGAATCAACGGGGCTGCTAGTGTTCAAAATAATGGTTACAAAAACAGAATCGGATCGTGTATTTGATGTAACAAGACAAGACAGGCGCTTTATTTTCGACGAACTGGCCTTTCCCAGGTAAGGCTTATGGAGAAAATATTGGACGGAGTTGCGGAGTAAGACGAAGAACAGAGAGGGTGGGAGATATACTTGCAGCCACGAAGGATGGGTTCGTACGGAGGGCCATGATCGCCAACGCCATGCGGCAAGGCACATGATGATGACGATGACGATGATGATGATGATGATGATGATGCATGATGATGATGATGACGACGACGACGACGATGATGATGATGGCCTTTGTCAAGACATGCGACTGTCTATAACTGCCTACACCAGGCTCTGATTGGTTCTTCAGAAGATGCCGCCGCCCCTTCTTTCCTCTGATCCCCCGGGTTCTGCCCCTGGCAGTTTCTTCACCCGTTCTTCAACGCTCGTAGACTTGGTCTTTTTAAGTACACATTTTTTCCATTGAGCCAGTGGCTTCAGGCAGAATGTAGTACTCACGAAATGGTAAGTTCACTTCCCAGTTGTCTGTATTTAAACAGACACTATATTACAATGAGGAACAGCTCAAAGCAATTTATTGGCATCAACGGCCCAAATAACTAAAAGACAATGACGCCAGAACGGTTCCAGCGAGCACAGGCGCATGACAAAAATATCATTCGAAGTTTAGACATTAATTCTGTGAACAGTTATTGTGTCTCACTGTAGTCGGCCGAACCAGTCTTGTTTAATTATTCTTTTAATTTAACAAAGCATTTCTAGAATAGGTAATTTCTGACGAAGAGATGTATGATAGTACATATCACTTTATGCACTACACAAAAATAGAATCAGGTCATGTATTTGATGTAACAAGACAAGAGAAGACAAGACACAAGACACTTGATATAACAAGACAAGACAAGACAAGAACTTGATATAACAAGACAAGACAAGACAAGACACAAGACACTTGATACAACAAGACAAGAATTGACACAAGACACCTGATATAACAAGACAGAGAAGACAAGACACAAGACATCTGATATAACAAGACAAGAGAAGACAAGACACAAGACACCTGATATAACAAGACAAGAGAAGACAAGACACAAGGACACCTGATATAACAAGACAAGAGAAGACAAGACACAAGACACTTGATAAGACAAGACAAGACAAGACAAGACACAAGACACTTGATATAACAAGACAAGAATTGACACAAGACACCTGATATAACAAGACAAGACAAGACAAGACACAAGACACCTTATATAACAAGACAAGACAAGACAAGACACAAGACACTTGATATAACAAGACAAGAGAAGACAAGACACAAGACACCTGATATAACAAGACAAGACAAGACAAGACACAAGACACCTGATATAACAAGACAAGACAAGACAAAGATATAACAAGACAAGAATTGACACAAGACACTGATATAACAAGACAGAGAAGACAAGACACAAGACACTTGATATAACAAGACAAGACAAGACAAGACAAGACAAGACAAGACAAGACACTTGATATACAAGACAAGAAAAGACAATACAAGACACAAGAACCTGACATAACAAGACAAGACAAGACAAACAAGACACAAGACACTTGATATAACAAGACAAGACACAAGACACTTGATATAACAAGACAAGACAAGACACATAGACACTTGATATAACAAGACAAGACAAGACAAAGACACTTGATATAACAAGACAAGAGAAGACAAGACACAAGACACCCGATATAACAAGACAAGACAAGACAAGACACAAGACACTTGATATAACAAGAAAGAGAAGACAAGACACAAGACACTTGATATAGCAAGACAGAGAAGACAAGCACAAGACACTTGATATAGCAAGACAAGAGAAGACAAGATACACAAGACACTTGATATAACAAGATAAGAGAAGACAAGACACAAGACACTTGATATAGCAAGACAAGAGAAGAAGACACAAGACACTTGAATAAGCAAGACAAGAGAAGACAAGAACAAGACACTTGATATAGCAAGACAAGAGAAGACAAGGCACAAGACACTTGATATAACAAGACAAGAGAAGACAAGACACAAGACACTTATATAACAAGACAAGAGAAGACAAGCACAAGACACTTATATAACAAGATAAGATAAGACAAGACACTTGATATAACAAGACAAGACAAGACACTTGATATAACAAGACAAGAGAAGACAAGGCACAAGACACTTGATACAACAAGACAAGAGAAGAAAACACAAGACACTTATATAACAAGATAAGATAAGACAAGACACTTGATATAACAAGACAAGACAAGACACTTCATATAACAAGATAAGAGAAGACAAGCACAAGACACTTGATACAACAAGACAAGAAAGACCAAGACACTTGATACAACAAGACAAGAGAAGACAAGACACAAGACACTTGATATAACAAGACAAGAGAAGACAAGATACAAGACACTTGATATAGCAAGATAAAACAAGACAAGACACAAGACACTTGACATAGCAAGATAAAAAGACAGGACACTTGATATAACAAGACAAGAGAAGACAAGACAAGACACAAGACACTTGATATAGCAAGATAAAACAAGACCAGACACAAGACACTTGATATAACAAGACAAGAGAAAGAAGACACAAGACACTTGATATAGCAAGAAAAAAAGACAAGAACAAGACACTTGATTATAGCAAGAAAGACAAGACAAGACACTTGATAACAAGATAAGAGAAGACAAGACACAAGACACTTGATATAGCAAGATAAGAGAAGACAAGACACTTGATATACAAGATAAGAGAAGACAAGACACTTGATATAACAAGACAAGAAAGAAAGACAAGACACAAGACACTTGATATACAAGAAAGAGAAGACAAGACACAAGACACTTGATATAGCAAATAAGACAAGACAAGGACACAAGGCAATTGATATAACAAGACAAGACAACAAGACACTTGATATAACAAGATAAGACAAGACAAGACACAAGGCACTTGATATAACAAGACAAGAGAAGACAAGACACAAGACACTTGATATAGCAAGATAAGACAAGACAAGACACAAGGCAATTGATATAAAACAAGACAAGAGAAGACAAGACACAAGACACTTGATATAACAGACAAGACAAGACAAGACACAAGACACTTGATATAACAGGACAAGACAAGACAAGACACAAGACACTTGATATAACAAGACAAGACAAGACACAAGACACTTGATATAACAAGACAAGACAAGACACAATACACTTGATATAACAAGACAAGACACTTGATATAACAAGACAAGACACGACAAAAGACACTTAATATAACAAGACAAGACACTTGATATAACAAGACAAGACACAAGATATAACAAGACAAGACACAAGACACTTGATATAACAAGACAAGAACAAGATATAACAAGACAAGACACAAGACACATGATATAACAAGACAAGACAAGACACTTGATATAACAAGACAAGACACAAGATACAAGATAAGATACAAGATACAAGAATTTTATTTAGCCCAAAGCATCACAATGGGAAATTGTTTTGGCATTCGCATTAAAATGCATATAGGCACAAGAACGCATAAACACATGTACACACATACTCTTACTCTCTCTCATCTCTCTCTTTCACTCCTCTCTCACCCTCTTCCTCCCCTCATCTCTCTCCCCCTCCCTCTTTATCGAAACAATATCAAAGATAATGACTAAATCTAAATATGTACGGTTAAAAAACACATCATAAGAGTCAGATGCCTAGGTCAGGACTTTTAACAATGGACAAAAAGGGCAATACTCATTGAAAAAACTTTGGTAGGTATAGAAAAAATTTGATTAAAGATGCAACGCGATATGCATATTAAAATCAAAATGAGTTAAATACAATAAAATGAGTATGTAGACTAAGAGGACAAGGTTAAACAAGAGAAGAACAAGAACAGGATTTTATTTCCCCAACCGATTTATCACAAAGTTCAGGGACTCTGTCCGATCGATAGAGACTGAAACCCTTCATTTGAATAAGATTGTCAGGGATATCCTTATGTAGCCATGTTTCCGTAAAGCAGAGAATCGAACAGTCCCTGTAGTCTCTTCTGTCTTGTAGTAGTGATGCGAGTTCGTCTGTTTTGTTCTTTAGACTTCTAACATTGGACAGCAGCACTGCTGGTAGAGGGGGGCGTGACACGCCGTGACGTCGGTAGCGTGCCAAAGCACCACCGCGTCGTCCCCTCTTTCGTGTGATGTGTGTGTGGTGTGTGGTGTGTATGATATGGCGATTGAGTGAGTTCACTGTCAATGGTAAAATCAGGATGATAGAAGGTAAAAACAGGCCTTTGCTCACGATTCAAAGAAGTCCGAAAGGAAAGTAGATCCTCACGAGAATATCTCAGCACACATTCACACCTCTCCACAGCCAGGCACGCCAACAAAAGACACAACACAGCACAGCGAATAGCCTAGTCGCCACGATCCGGCGCCATCTTGAATTCACTTGTCTTGTTATATCAAGATACTTGATATAACAAGACAAGACAAGACACAAGACACTTGATATAACAAGACAAGACAAGACACAAGACACTTGATATAACAAGACAAGACAAGAGAAGACATTGATTAACAAGACACAAGACACTTGATATAACAAGACAAGAGAAGACAATTTTCTGCCGACTGGCTTTTGTCATACACCAGCACAACCTATAAAAGAAAACATACAAAACGTAAAGGGAAAAAAAAACTGTGCTCAACTTCCATGACGTTGTGATAGTCATAGAAGCGATACATACATACAGATACCAGACGAAGATAAAGATTTGACAGAAAACGTGACATCCCAAGAACGACATAGAAATCAATGCAATACAAACACGACGTAACTCTTACAGTAATACATACGGAATGCAATAGTGTAATTAAAGTAGGCTTGGGTCTAAAATGAAATCTGAATCAAAATGACAATCTGACTGAAAGTGGCAATCAGCGTTGAAGCAAACAGGAACCAGAAGAAAAAAACAACAACAACAGAATCAGACAGCGTTGCTCAAATCTTCTGACCAGCATCGCAGGGGTCTGTATCTCTCGGGTCTGGTTGACGCCAGGATATGTTTTGATAGTAAGAGAGTACAGCCCTGTCACGTAGTCTCAATCCTAGATGGAACTTTATAACTTCGTGATTATCATCCTCATCGCCATCATCATCATCACATTGTAAAAACTATGCCAGCTTCTGTGGCCATTAAGATGGCGTAGAAAATGGGACGAGAAAAAGAAAAGAAAAAAAGAAAAGAATAAAAAAAGAATAAAAAAAAAGAAAGAAAGAAAAGGTGAACACAAAGGCAACCTCCCTGAGTGCAATGATCCTTAAAATTTTCTTATAATCAGAACACGTAGGTCTATGTGATATAGTGAGAGAAGACAAGACAGGCACAAATTTTCACCCAACTGGCTTTTGTCAAACCTTACATAAAGACGGAGACAGATGAAACGAACGAAGTTCCAACAGCAGTTCCAATGAACGAGAAGCACACAGTGACAAAAAGCCTTCTTTAACAATCACAGACTCGTAGTAATTCGACCTTGACGTTGCAACGGCAGTGCTGGTGAACGAAGCAGGCGATGATAAAAAAACGTCTTACTTAACACTCACAGATAGACACTCGTAAATTTATCGCTATCTTGGAACAGCGATGTAAATAAACGACAGCACATGAAAATAAAAAATCTCCTCAACAATCGCAAACAGACTCGTAAATTTATATCTACCAAAATACACAAACCCAAGATCTATGTACACAGAAACGCTAACCTCAGCAAACAATCACTAGTAGTAATCCTCGCAAACACATCATATGATACGTTTTTGTTTTGTTTTGTTTTCTGTTTTTCGACGTCTTTAACCTTCCTCGCTTCAACCTGAGACAAAATCCAGTGTATGCGAATTTGCACGCTTATCTGAAGCTGTCCTAACCAGCACTGGGCACAGAGACATACATGTACCGGTAGCAAAGCCTGCTTGATGCGAGGAGACCCCAGACTGTCGGTGTGTGTCATGTCAACGTTCCCCCTTTTTCTTATATCACAGTCTCTCAACACCTAGACCTAATAGCGAATGTGCTAACACACACGGCATATATCTCTGACAAACCTTCTTAGCTTCTGAGATAGGCTTGGCTTGCTATGTTAAGCTCCTTCTTTTTTTTTTTTTTTTACATAAAAAGGGAGATTATTTCAAATCAACTGGAAAAGCGTGTGCATGGCTGAATGGGTGGGTGGGTGGGTGGGTGGGTGGATGGATGAATGGGCGTTTGTGTGTATGTATGTATGTATGTATGTATGTTTGTATGTTTGTATTTATGTATGTGTGTATGTATGAATGTATGTTTGTTTGTATGGATGGATGGATGGATGGATGGATGGATGGATGATGGGTGTTTGTGTGTGTGTGTATGTATGTATGTATGTATGTATGTATGTATGTATGTACGTATGTATGTATGTAGGTATGTATGTATGTACGTATACATGTATGTATGTATGTATGTTCGTTCGTTCTTTGATTTAACGTCTGTTCACTATGAGTGATATTAGACGGTATGTATGTATGTATGTATGTATGTATGTATGTATGTATGTATGTATGTATGTATGTATGTACGTACGTATATATGTATGTATGTATATATGTATGCATGTATGTATATATATATATATATATATTATGTATGTATGTATATGTGTGTAGTGGGTCAGGTCGGATAGATATATCCGCTACTGGTAACCTGGAACCCAGTACTACCTGTCACAGGGTCGAATTGCTGGCGACTAAACCAGCAACCCCACCAGTCCTCTCAGGAGGATGGTGAGGAGGGTGGCTAGAAACCCTGGTGGAAATAAATTAGATCCATCAAAGGGCGCCAGCTCTGGAGAGCTACCCGCGGCCATCTAGCTAAGGGAGTAAACCCTGACAGCAAATCCGGTGTGGGGCCCCTAAGGCGGTTGGATGGCAAACTTTGTCACTTTCCGGCAGCTCCTGCGGCCGCGTTGGCACCAAAACGTAACAGCCCTGCTGTTCCTTTGGATCTGTCAGCGAGGTGGAGAGGGGGGACAAGTTGCATGGGCAACAGCCTGTCTTCCATATTACACTGCCCAGGCTTACATCCGTCCATTCATCCACAAACACTCTGCACCTACGACCTGGAGAGGACACTCCAGCCTCGCTACTAACACTAGTGTTGGCACAACACGGGAAGCAACAGATACTGGTGATAAGTCATTGCTCAACTGGCGTAGAGCTGACGCCAGGGGTTGCTTTTGACGGTGGGAGAGACCTTCGTGTCTTACTGGACAGCTACCGCCCGCCTAAGCTGGGCAGCCCCCAGCCAGTTAGGTGCTGTCCCGCCACGACCTGCCTTCTTCATTGGGTGCATGAAGATTAGGAGAAAATCTGACAAGCAGGTCGTTAATTACCGCACCAAACAAAAAGAAAAATTCATATTCAAGAAACGGATCAGGAAAAGGATCTGCAGTGAAACTGGGCTGTTGGAATGTCCGAACAATGATGCCTGGGCTGTTGGAATGTCCGAACAATGATGCCTGGGCTCTCCCAAGATCTGCAAGACATCAGCGACGCCAGAAAAACCGCCGTCATAAACAGCGAACTAAAGAGGCTCAATGTGGACATTGCCACTCTGCAGGAAACACGGCTGGCTGACTCAGGAACACTAAAGGAAAGGGACTACACCTTCTTCTGGCAAGGAAAGAGTTTTGATGCCCCAAGAGAGCACGGAGTAGGCTTTGCAGTAAGGAATAGCCTGCTGAACATGATTGAACCAGGCAGCGGCGGTTCAGAACGACTCTTGACTCTCCGCCTCAACACCACCGAAGGCTATGTCACTCTCATCAGCGTTTATGCCCCAACTCTGTCCGCCTCTCTAGACACCAAGGATGAGTTCTACGAAAATCTTGCATCAACCATAAGGAACGTCCCCAGGACAGAACAACTTGTTCTTCTGGGCGACTTCAACGCCAGAGTGGGTGCAGACAATGACTAATGGCCCTTCTGCCTCGGTTCCTTTGGAGTGGGGAAAATGAATGAGAATGGACAGCGACTGCTTGAGTTTTGCGCCTGCCATGAACTGTGCATCGCCAACTCCTTCTTCAAGACGAAGCCTCAGCACAAAGTCTCCTGGAGGCATCCCCGCTCTAAACATTGGCACCAACTGGATTTGATCCTAGTAAGACGTGCCGCTATCAAAAACGTTCTCCACACTCGCTCTTATCACAGCGCAGACTGCGACACAGACCACTCTCTGTATGTTGCAAGATCAGGCTACAACCAAAGAAGTTCCACTGCTCAAAGAAACAAGGGAACCCTCGCATTGACGTCAGCAAGATGTCTCAGCCAGATCTTGTAGAACAGTTCGCAGAGCCTTTCAGAGAGAATACGATGCATTGCAGCCCAGAGACTCTGCCACTGAGAGATGGGAAACGCTACGAGACACCATGCACCGCATTGCTATGGCCACCTTTGGGAAGAAAACTGTGAAGTCCCACGACTGGTTTGAGGCCAAATCATCAGAGATGATTCCCACTGTTGAGGCCAAGCGTGCCGCACTCACCAAGTATAAGCGGTCACCCAGTGAGAAGAACCTGCAAATCCTCAGGGCTGCCAGAAGTAAGGTTCAGCTTAACGCCAGGCGCTGCGCAAACGAGTACTGGACAGAGCTCAGCGAAGAGATACAGAGTGCTGCTGAAAGAGGCAACATCCGAGGAATGTATGATGGCATCAAGAAGGCACTGGGACCAACACAGAGCAAGATCGCCCCCCTCAAATCCTCCACTGGGGAAGTAATCAGCAATCCTAGCCAACAGATGGAAGATGGGCGGAACACTACTCCGACCTCTACTCTACACAGAACATGGTGTCCCCCTTAGCCCTCGATGCCATCAAGTGCATGCCGGTAATGAAAGAACTTGACGCAGAGCCAACTGCGGACGAACTCAGCAAGGCCATTGATAGCCTGGCATCAGGGAAGGCACCTGGCATCGACGGAATTCCCCCAGACCTCATCAAGCACTGCAAGACTTCTCTTCTGCACCCTTTGCACGCAGTTCTCTGTCAGTGTTGGAAAGAGGGAGCTGTACCACAGGACATGAGGGACGTCAAGATCGTCACCCTGTACAAAAACAAGGGCGAAAGGAGCGACTGCAACAACTACAGAGGTATCTCGCTCCTCAGCATTGTTGGCAAAGTCTATGCTCGGGTCCTCCTAATCCGCCTGCAGAAACTGGCTGAACCGTCTACCCGGAATCACAGTGTGGTTTTCGAGCAGAGAGATCCACGGTAGACATGGTCTTCTCCCTTCGCCAAATCCAGGAGAAGTGCAGAGAGCAGCGGATGCCCCTGTATGTGGCATTCATTGACCTCACCAAGGCCTTTGACCTAGTCAGCAGAGATGGCCTTTTCAGGGCTCTCCGAAAAATCGGCTGCCCCCCCAAATTGCACAGCTTAATTGAGTCCTTCCACTCAAACATAAAAGGGATGGTGCAGTTCAACGGAAATCTCTCCAAGCCCTTCGACGTACGCAGCGGTGTGAAACAAGGCTGCGTCCTGGCCCCAACCCTCTTTGGAATCTTCTTCGCTCTCCTCCTGAGGCATGCGTTCAGCACAGCGCAAGAAGGGATCCACCTGCGGACCAGATCAGATGGCAGGCTCTTCAACCTCGCCCGCCTCAGAGCAAGGACAAAGGTCCGTGAAGCCCTCATCAGAGACATGCTATTTGCTGACGATGCCGCAGTTGTGACCCATACTCAGCAGGACTTGCAGTCACTAATGGACCGCTTCTCCCAGGCCTGCAAAGATTTTGGTCTGACCATCAGTCTTAAGAAGACAAACGTCCTGGGCCAAGACACGCCATCTCCACCAGCCATCACCATTGATGACTACGAGCTTGAAGCCATCCATCAATTCACATATCTTGGGTCCAC
>CM060313.1:95358977-95363977 GCA_030674185.1 Monoplex corrugatus | reverse complement strand
CACTTCATACTCCCTACTTGACATGGTGACACTGAACCAGCAGCTTTCAACAATCCAACACACACACTACAACAATGACGGTTGAATGACAACAGACGAACTGAGGCCGTCTTCAGTATGAATCAGTAATCTCCCTTGAACAAACACGATCAGAGTTGTAACTGTACCCCGCAAGACACACATAGGCCCCTACACATCAAAAATGTTCAATGATAAACATAATACCGCGATGCTCGTTTCATATCATCGTGCGTTATCTTTATTTTTTATTTATTTATTTATTTATTATATTATTTATTTATTTATTTATTGTACCTTACTATACATTATTTAACAATACCAGTGGTGTGCGTTCATTGTATAAGCAGTTTTCAAACGTATCAGACTTGTTCCCTTATATTCATAAACAGTTTCAGATTCTTGAGATGACGTATCCGCGCTCAGAATGAATTCAAATATGCACTGACACCACTAGTGCCATGTGATGGAGAAGATCCAAAATGATCGTGGCATGAGCCTTAAGCCACTGACTGGTGCCATGTGATGGAGAAGATCCAAAATGATCATGGCATGAGCCTTAAGCCATTGACTGGTGCCATGTGATGGAGAAGATCCAAAATGATCGTGGCATGAGCCTTAAGCCACTGACTGGTGCCATGTGATGGAGAAGATCCAAAATGATCGTGGCATGAGCCTTAAGCCACTGACTGATGCCATGTGATGGAGAAGATCCAAAATGATCGTGGCATGAGCCTTAAGCCACTGGTGCCATGTGATGGAGAAGATCCAAAATGATCGTGGCATGAGCCTTAAGCTACTGGTGCCATCTGATGGAAAAGATCCAAAATGATCGTGGCATGAGCCTTAAGCCACTGGTGCCATGTGATGGAGAAGATCCAAAATGATCGTGGCATGAGCCTTAAGCCACTGACTGGTGCCATGTGATGGAAAAGATCCAAAATGATCATGGCATGAGCCTTAAGCCACTGACTGGTGCCATGTGATGTAGAAAATCCAAAATGATCGTGGCATGAGCCTTAAGCCACTGACTGGTGCCATGTGATGGAGAAGATCCAAAATGATTATGGCATGAGCCTTAAGCCACTGGTGCCATGTGATGGAAAAGATCCAAAAATAATCGTGGCATGAGCCTTAAGCCACTGGCGCCATGTGATGGAGAAGATCCAAAATGATCGTGGCATGAACCTTATGCCTGCATGTACACCGTTTTGTTGTTGTTGTTGTTGTTGTTGTTGTTGTTTTATTCAAGACGTCGATGAAGTTAGAGAGATACTTTAAACGATTACCAACACAACAAACTATTATTCAGACTGACACTTTAAAAAAATCAGCCTATATTGAAGTGAATGGAACTTCTCAGTATCGGTTCGTCGGTTTTCGCTTTTCACAGTGCATGTAAACTTGCGTCTCGAAAGGGAGCGAACAATACAGCAGGATGTTATGAGCAAATGAAAGCACACACACACCCTTAAAGTTTGTGGCACACACACACCCTTAAAGTTTGTGCTCCAGCCAAAACCCGTCTTTTACCTGACCGCCCCCCTACCCCCTGGCTCACTCATGAGATCGCCTGTGCAAAACGTGCCCGCCGCAGAGCAGAGCGCCGCTGGCGCAAATCCAAACTCACTGTACACAGGCAACTTTTCCAAGCCTCTAAAACAAAAGTATCCACCCTCATTGCATCAGCAAAAACAAGCTATTTCCAAACCAAAATCCTGAATGCCTCTTCTTCAAAAGAACTCTTTACAACCATGAATCATCTCCTTGGCACACGAAAAGATTTACCTCTCCCAACAAAACATACAAATGAAGAACTCCCATCTGTATTCTCCAACTATTTCACCACCAAAATACAAACTCTTCGTGACAGGCTTGACAGGACACCCTGTCAACCATGCCCACCTGACCCTTCCTTCTCTGGCACACCTCTTACTACTTTTACCCCAGTCTCACAAGAAGAAATTCTCAACACAATCAGATCCATGTCGTTCAAAACCTGCGAACTGGATCCTCTTCCAGGTTCTGTCTACGCCGACTGTCTCCCTACTCTCTTCCCATTCATCACTGACATCATCAACACTTCTCTTCAAACTGGAACTGTCCCAGATTCTTTCAAGTCTGCTATTGTTCACCCTCTCCTCAAGAAACACAACTTAGATCCAAATGAACTGAAAAATTACCGGCCTATCTCTAATCTCTCTTTCTTGTCAAAACTCCTTGAAAAAGTCGTCCTCAACCAGCTGAACTCTCACCTGTCTGCCAACAATCTCCTCAATCCTTTCCAGTCAGCCTACCGCCAGTGCCATAGCACTGAAACTGCCCTACTACACATTCTCAACAATCTCCTCCTTGCAACTGATACTGGCAAAGTCTCTCTCCTCACACTCCTTGATCTGTCTGCAGCCTTTGATACCATTGATCATGGTATTCTCCTTTCTAGACTTCATCATACTTTTGGCATCTCTGACATTGCTCTGTCTTGGTTCACTTCATACCTATCAAACAGAAAACAAACCGTTCTCATCAATGGCACTTACTCTCAACCTGCATACCTGACCTGTGGTGTTCCACAAGGATCTGTCCTTGGCCCTGTTCTTTTCACTCTTTACACCTCCCCCCTGTCCACCATCACCAACTCCCATTCTATAAAACACCACTTCTATGCTGATGACACCCAACTTCAAGACAGTGACTCACCTGATAATATACAGCGCCTGTTGACTCGCACCACTGAGTGTTACTCGGACATTAAGAACTGGATGACACACAATAGACTTCAGCTTAATGACGACAAAACAGAAGCTATCCTCATTGGCACCCGTCAGAAACTTTCTCAGCTGCCTCCTCTTTCTCTCCCATTATGTAACACATCAGTCCCAATTTCTGATTCAGCTAAAAACCTTGGTGTCTGCATTGACTCTACCCTCTCCATGAACAACTTTGTTTCTCAAACTGCCAGATCCTGCTACTATCATCTCCATCGTATAAAGCTGATCAGGAAGTATCTCTCTGTCGAAACAACTGCAAAACTCGTTCTCTCCTTCATAATGTCTCGCATTGACTATTGCAATTCACTCCTGTCTGGTCTTCCTGCCTCCACCATTCACATCCTACAGCGCATTCAAAACAATGCTGCACGCCTTGTACTCAAAAAGAAAAAAGCTGACCACATATCTCCTCTCCTGGCACAACTTCACTGGCTCCCTGTATCAAAGCGCATACAGTACAAACTAGACACCATGTGCTACAAAAGCCTCAATAACGCAGCCCCCGATTACCTGTCAAGCCTACTTGAGATCTATGTTCCCTCACGTACCCTCCGCTCTGCCTCTGATCCTCTGACTCTTCGCTTTCCACGCACTAAGCTCAATACCTATGGTCCACGAGCCTTCTCTGTTTCTGGTCCACTCTCCTGGAACAAACTTCCTCTCTCTGTCCGTCAGCAACCTACTTTTGTCTCCTTCAAGTCCGCTCTCAAAACTCACCTTTTCTCTCCTGCATAAAATCCTAACCTCACTCAACCCTCCCCTCTGCAGCCTGTCTCCGCTCGGAGGGAATCACATGGTTATAATATATAATTGTATGCTATGCTCTCTATAATTTTCCATTGCTTTTATTCTTGCTTTTATTGCTTTTATTCTTTCTCCCCATTTATAGCCATGCGTGTGTGTGGGTGTGTGTGTGTGTGTGTGTGTGTGTGTGTGTGTGTCTGTATGTGTGCGTGCGTGTGTGTGCGAGCGTGCGCGCCTGCGTGTGTGTCTGCTTCAGCGCTTAGATTTGATTTTATCAAGATTTTGAACTATATAAATATTGTAATTATTATTATAATTTTGTTTTCCAAACATTTGACTCTGCTCTTCGCAGCACACTTCCGAGTCAAAACGACAAGTTTTCCCCCCGTATCTGATTAATAATACAACATCGCTGTACAGTGCTAGCGAATTACAAGAAAGATGAAATCTGTACGGTTGTTTGCTGCGTATCAACAGTTGAGTAAAAAGGTGGGATCTTTCTCGCTCAGTCACTGCCACATTAACGGTGCATTCTGCATTCTACGCATTTCTGTTCGTCTGTCTTTCTTTACTGTTACAGCCTTTCCCCTAATTATTCACAGGCTGTTCCGTGTGTCACACTGAGTCAGAGCTGACACAGGCACACACAGACACACACACACACAGACACACACACACACACACACACACACACACACACACACACACACACACACACACACACACATACACACACACTCTCTCTCTCTCTCTCTCTCTTTCTCTCTCTGTCAATTACGCATAAACACACACACATTCTCTCTCTCTCTCTCTCTCTCTCTCTCTCTCTCTCTCAAACACACACACGCACGCACACACACACACACTCACACTCACACACACACACACTCTCTCTCTCTCTCTCTCTCTCTCAAACAAACACACACACACACACACATGCACACACTCACTCCCACTCTCTCTCTCTCTCTCTTAAACGCACACACATACACACGCGCGCACGCGCGCACACACACAGACACACTGTTTTCTCTCTCTCTCTCTCTTTCTGTCTCTTTCTCTCTTTCTCTTTCTTTCTTTCATTCTTTCTTTCTTCCTGTCTTACTCACGCGCACACATACACCAAACATACACACACAAAAATACACACACAGAAGTTGTATTATCATTAACAGTGGTAGACCTTGCTGTTGTTGTTTTTGTTTGTTGCAAGTGGTTGTTGGTTTACATGTTTCTTTCGTTCGTTCTTTCTTTTTCTCAGCAGTTTGTTTGTTTGTTTGTTTGTTTGTTTGTTTTTGTTTGTTTTGCTTAACATCATGCACCGTGAACAGATCTAAAATCGAGGTCATGCACGTAAGTGTTGTGTGTAGTTCTTAGACAGAGAAAGAAGATAGACAGAGACGGAGCGAAAAGAAGAAGAAAAATGAATAAATAAATAAATAAGTAAATATAATAAATAAATAAATA
>CM060313.1:95331477-95353977 GCA_030674185.1 Monoplex corrugatus | reverse complement strand
TTTTATCCCAATCATTTAAAAATCTACACAGATGGCTCATCAATTGAGAAAATAGCAGGTTCTGCGTTTCTAATACCAGCTCTTCAAATAGAGAAATCTTTCCATATAGGACCCAACAAATCAATATTTACAGCTGAACTCGTTGCAATACTGATGGCTTTGAATTACTTAGTAAATTATCCTCGAAACATATCATAAATCCTTTTCTGCGTTGATTCTAAATCAGTGCTTCAGGCTCTTGAATTAATGAAATTAGACACTAGATCTGAAATGGTAATAGAAATTAGCCATTTAATTCATTACTTATCCTTAAGAGGAACTGATCTTACTTTTTGTTGGATACCATCTCATTGTTCGTTTCATCATAATGATGTGGTTGACAGGGCTGCCAAACGAGGAGCTAAGGGTTTACCAGAATCAAACAACATAAAGCTTTCTCCCTCTTTAAATGAATGTTGTAATTTAGTGGACGCCTTGTTTGGAAACTGTTTCAAGATAATCAGAAAAAGTACAATACTAATAGCATGGATTTTAAAATCAGCAAAATCAGTAAACAGTCTACTACAAACAGATCTATACAGTCCTTATGTATAGGTGGAAACTCGATGCATTCAAAACAAAGTACACCAGAAATATTGCCTGTCTTTGTGGACAGAAAATAACGACCAGTCATTTACTTTCTTGCATTAGTATAAAGCGATACATTCCGATACTTTCTACTCACACAATTTCCGACACATTTGATTCATCATTATTGACATACGAATTTTTCGTTAGCCTATCTAAAAGTCCAATAGTTCAATATTTATAATTTGTTCATCTTCTTAACCATAGTTACAGTTAGCATAGTTTATTGTAATTTGTTGTAGTATGCTACTTCATTTGTTATGTTTATGCTTCCCTCCGACATTTGCATTGTCCTTGCTTCTTACTTGTTTTTCACATGGTTTCAGCCCGAATATATTTTTGATGCTCGAGTGGGCTAAAAGTAATATGAATTTAAACTTGAACTTCCTTTTTTTTATTGTTTTTTTTTTAAACCAAAATTGACTACACATAAACACCTGCATTTACCCTTCCTATTTCTACTCCCCTTCCCAACATCGCTCCTTTTTTTCTTCTTTTTTTTATTACATTTGTTCATTTATATATTTATTTTGTTTTATCTTTTATTTATCATTTATTTATCATTATCATTGTTATCAATTATTATGTTTTATTTATTTATTCTTTATTTTTTGTTTTATTTGTGAATAGACATTAAACCAATGAACACCACATACACACACACACATTCTGGAAGTGCTATCAGGACGAGGGAGGGGTCCAGATGGTCCTGGGCGTCCTGACCGCGATGTGAGTGTATGACTTGTGTCCCCTTTCTGCAGGAAGTCTCTCTTGTCAGTGAGACTGGTGATGCTATAGGGGTATGCTTCTGCCTTCTCCGCTTCACCGTCTTCAGCACCAACCTGCACCAATACACAACACTCGTCCTGAACAGGATCCACAACGCGCATGGGGGTACAACTTTCCCTTGCAACCTTGCCTATTGCCTGCTGAATGACCTCTTGAGACTGAATCGTCCCCTTGGCCAGTTTGATCACTTTCTGAGCCTTTAGCTTGGATTTTTTGGCTGCCACTGAGTACGCCACTTCAGCACCAAATGTCAAGGTCTTTGGCGGCTCTGCCTTTAAATTGACTGAAATGGAAAAAGAAGTCTTGGTAATGTTCACCATTTTCGATGAAGCCATAAGTTTTCTTCAGGCTGGTGATGTGACCTTTTAACGGAAAAGCAGACTGGCAAGGAAAAACAAGGATTTTCACTGCCACCCCCTTGTTACCGTGCAGCCGCCCAATCTGGAACTTGACAATGTCCCCTAAAGGTCCTGCAGGCCATAGGGAATGGTCTGCAAGTTGGAGTTGAGGTCGTAGTACGTGATGCACCCCATCTCTCCGTCTTGGCCCCTGTCACGTGTGGCCGACACCCTGTCGACGGTGCCCACGTATACTTTGGGGTACATCGTCTTGATGGAAGCAGGGTACCCTACAGGTATTCTTGGTATCTGGTGGCCACCTGGCCACTGGATGACAAACGATCATTTCTGTATCTGGTCTCTCTGTCCCGCTGTCTGTTGGTGCCGGCAAACCCCTGGTATCTGAGTGCAGCCGGCACCGCCCATGTCTCGTACATACAAGTCACCTGCATGGCCACTGGTCGATCTTTGTACACAGCAATCGTGAACATCACAGGGTTTCCCACCTGTATCAGGTACTTGTTGCTCTTGTATTCTCTGTAGTAGAAAAAGATATTGGTGTGGCCATACCGACACTGGACAAACCCAAAGCAAGAATGTAGTCCAACAATGATGCCTCTCTCTGGAAAGACGGGTCTGCCTGGCCGCTAACATTCTCCTATTGGGGAAGGGGTTGTCCATGGGGCGCCGATGGACAGGCAACATGGCAGGGTATGATTCTGAAGGCGCCCGGAACTGATGTGGACCCGCAGAACGCTGGAATTTCTTCCCCTGACGACTCTTTTTCTTTTTCTTCACATCCATAGTGCCACAGTCAAAATAATTTATAGGCAACAAGATATCTTCCTGAAGGCCAAAACAACAAAGTCTGCCTCAAGAATGATGTGAATGCAGCTGTCTTCACACAATGTCTTTGCGTGCTTCGCTTCTATCTTGTGGTGTACCAAAGTCACTGGAGATACTTGGGATTTACAGCCAGTTGAAATCTAGATGAAAAGGCTGAAAGAAGTGCTGAAAAACGAGAAAAGAAAAACAATTAAGTGTCTTTCCATTCCTTTTAGCAAAACTTCAACAACAACAACACACAAGCTGGCCTACACACACACACACACACACACACACACGCACACACACACACACACACACACACACACACACACACCACACACACACGCACACACACACACACACAAACACACACACACATACACACACACATACACACACACATACACACACAAAACAACCACACACACACACACACCACACACACACACACACACACACCACACACACACACACACACACACAAAGAACAGGATTGAGAGGAGGGGCTGGGTGAAGGAAGAGGGAACGTTGATCATAATGATCATGGTTTTAAGCAAGTCACAAAATAGTTTATTGCTTTTGTTATGTTTAAAGCCCAACCGACTGCATAGAGCCATTTCAGGGCTATAACCGTTTCAAAACATACACAATACTTCAACAGGAAAAAAAAGGAAAGAAAATTAAGAACGCATATCAACGCATTCGTGCGCATAGTCTGAGGAGATGCCCCTGGAGTTGACCACTCCATCTAATTCATTAGTCAGGGGATTTTAAAAAAAACAGACCTGAATACAAATTCAAACATAACTAAAGACACTAAAATGTATAAAAACAGGCATAAATTATCTAAAGTTGCTTACACATAGCGCATTTCCCTAGAGCCAAAAATGCATTTAACACATGTACCCAATTATCAATCCTAAGAAAAGTATGTAAGACTTTATCAAACACATACAAGTGAATGGACCATTAAGGCAGAAAATGTTAGGAAGAAATGACAGAAAGCATAGGAACAGGGCAGAAACAAAGAAAGCGACAGAAGTTGGAAATTTCTAGTACCGACTTTCCAGAAGGCGGGGATACTATTTATACTGAAAAAGCGCCCGGTATCCCCACGGGGGCACAAACTAGTTTAAAATAACAGCAACAACAAATACAACAAACAAACATAACTTTTTTTTTTTTTAAATGAATTAAACCATGATGGTCAAGCCATTCTCTAAGAATCTCCCTTTTTATCCGAAACAATAACAACATCAAACACTCCTTTCTAACACACAAAAGCGTGGGTTTTTTTTTCTTTAACCCTTTGACTCTCACATCCTGCCCACCGCCATCATGCTTTGTCAACCTTGCTAGCAAAGCAAAAACTTAACCCTTTGATTCCCTTATCCTATCCGCCAGTTTCCCGCAGGAAGCTGATGGATAGGGTGAGGGAGTCAAAGGGTTAAGTTTTTGTTTTGTTGGTATGATTAAAAATGCGGGATTCTGGTGGGCAAGGTACAGGGGTCAAAGGGTTAAAAATACGAAAAATGAAAATGGACCTGTCTAGTATTATAAATATAGGGAAAACATAATTTTAAGGCGCACCCATAGATTGAGGCAGGTGAAATGTAGATTCAAAGAAGAATGTTAAGATTTCTATGGACAGCAAAGAAAACAAACGAGACACAAAAAGAACATTAATGACGAAAGTTAGAAAAAAACAAGAAGACACGTTTTATGACATTTTGTGAGACAAGAGAAGAGAAATTAGAGCACCTAGTCACAACGGGAAAGCTAGAGACTTAAAGGGCACCAGGTAGAACCAGGGAGAAAATAATGGACGAACTTGCACAGTGGATGAAGACCGAGAGGGTGGGAGATGTACTTGCAGCAACAAAGGATAGATTCGCATGGATGGCATGACGTGAATATTCTCTTCACGCAATGTAATTTGATATATATATCAAATAATTATATACTTAATTGTAGAATGGGCACAGATGAATGAGTTCATAGTAGGAAACACCTGGTTTGAGCAGCCTAACAGAAGAAAATGGACTTGGATGAGTCCAGGAGATAATACCAAAAATCAGATTGACTACATCCTGATCAACAAAAGATTTAGAAATTCTTTAATGTCAGCAAAAACACTACCAGGCGCAGACTGCAACAGTCCACAATCCTGATGTATATGGCATTAATAGTTCCTTTCACTTCCACAAATCCACACTGTTCTTCTGCTATTTCTCTTTTGATTCTATTCCTTGTCCTCATCATGATTATTCTTAACAGGATTTTTGTTACATGACTCATCAAACTGATTGTGCGATGGAGTTCGCATTCTATAGCCCCTGTCTTCTTTGGAAGTGCAATGAAAATTGATTTTGACATATCTTTGGAGATTTTTCCAGTGTCATAAATTTCATTTTGGAGGACTGTTATTTTTTCTATGCCAAGATTTAGGCTGAAATTGAGGAAAAGGAAACAGACCAAAAGCAACATCAAACTAAACCTTGGACTCTTAAAGACAATGAAATGATACGTCAAAAATTTAATGTACATGTTCAAAACAAATTCAGTGCTCTGGAAGACGTTGGTGACAGTGAGGAACACTGGACAAAGTTGAGAAGTTCTATAAATGAAGCTTGTGAAGAAATCCCTAAGGCAGATAGAAAAGCAAAAAAGAGCTGGATGACTAATGAAATTTTGGGCTTGGTGGAGGAAAGGAGGAGGGCAAAGAGAAACGAGGAGATATACAGGAAGATAAACAAAGAAATTAGGTATAGGTGCAATGAAGCTAAGGAAGCTTGGCTGAACACAAAATGCAAAGAGATAGAAGAACGACTCAAAATGGATCCTCAGGGTATATACAGACGAATTGAAGAAACTGACCACAGGAAAAATACGTGCACATCAACTGGTTGCTTAAAATCGAAAGATGGCACGCTTATCATGAAAAAAGACAAAATACTGGACAGATGGGGAGAGTACATTAAAGACCTTTTTGAGTATGACAGAAACGAAGAACACATTATAAAAAAGAACTTTGAAGGACCACCCATAATGAAAGATGAAGTTAGAGCAGCACTGAAAAAGATGAAACCAGGAAAAGCCCCAGGACCAGACAACATTACTACAGAGATGATTGAAGCCCTGGAGGAATTTGGCATAGAAAAAATAACAGTCCTCCAAAATGAAATTTATGACACTGGAAAAATCTCCAAAGATATGTCAAAATCAATTTTCATTGCACTTCCAAAGAAGACAGGGGCTATAGAATGCGAACTCCATCGCACAATCAGTTTGATGAGTCATGTAACAAAAATCCTGTTAAGAATAATCATGATGAGGACAAGGAATAGAATCAAAAGAGAAATAGCAGAAGAACAGTGTGGATTTGTGGAAGTGAAAGGAACTATTAATGCCATATACATCCTAAGAACTATCATAGAGAGGTCAATTGAGATGAATAAGCATTTGTATTTATGCTTTGTTGACTATACCAAGGCTTTCGATCGGGTACGACGTGAAGAATTGATCAACCAACTGGAGAGACTCAATGTTAAAGGAAAAGATCTACGAATAATCAGGAATATGTACTGGGAACAAACAGCTGCAATGAGAATAGAAAACAATATAAGCTCTTTTCAAAACATCAAAAGAGGAGTCAGACAGGGTTGTGTTTTGTCACCAGATCTGTTTTCACTATATAGCGAAAACATCATGAGAAACCTAGAAGAAAACCCTGGATTAAAAGTTGGAGGGACAATGATAAACAACATTCGGTACGCAGATGACACCGTGCTAATTGCAGAAAATGAAAGGGACCTACAAAACCTTGTGAATATACTTGAAATAGAAAGCAAAGGTAAGGGGTTTTTAATTAAACAGCAGGAAGACTGAAGTCATGGTAAAAAAACATGAAATCCCCTCATGCAAAACAACAGCAAATGACACAACCTTGATACAGGTAAATAAGTTCAAATACCTGGGAACGGTCATTTCATCAGATGGCAGATGCACATCGGAAATAGCTGGCAGAATCGGCCAAGCCAAAACAGCATTCAAGAAGATGACAAGCATTCTTGCCAACAAACGCCTATCAATTAACATCAGAAAGAGAGTCCTTGAATGTTATATAGAACCAATACTGTTGTACGGATGCGAGGCGTGGACAGTCAGCAAGCAAAGCCAGAGCAGGATTGAGGCAGCCGAGATGTGGTTTCTCAGTAGAATGTTGAGAGTTCCATGGACAGCAAAGAAAACAAACGAGATAGTCTTGATGGAGGCAGAATCAAGTAGATCACTCATAAGGAAGATTAGGAAAAGACAAGCAACCTTTATAGGCCATTTTATGAGAGAAGGGGGATTTGGAGCACCTGGTCACAACGGGAAAGCTGGAGGGAAAGAGAGCACCAGGTAGACCCAGGGAGAGAATGCTGGACGGACTTGGAGAGTGGCTGGGGATGAGGAGGGTAGGGGAGATGCTGGGGGCAACGAGAGATAGAGATGGTTGGAAGTCCATGGTCACCAACGCCATGCGGCAGGACACCTGATGATGATGATGATGATGATATATATATATATATATATATTTATAGTGTGTGTGTGTGTGTGTGTGTGTGTGTGTGTGTGTGTGTGTGTGTGGTTGTGTGTGTGTGTGTGTGTGTGTGTGTGTGTGTGTGTGTTTGTGACCTTGAAAATAACTTTCTGGAATTCGAACTTCAATTAAACACCTCAGATATAATTACATTCGGCATAAAACTCCCGGCATCAAGACAAGGTAATAAATTATGTACATTTTGACAACCGTTATACTTCTTCCTTCAGTAAAACGACTGAGATCACTTATATGCGAGCAATGACTCAGCCAAAGTTTACAATTATCAAATCACAAACTGCTGAAAACATTCGATTTGAAATTGTGGCCGATTAGAAGAGAATCTAAACTTTTTCAACTTCTCGTGGTCACTTCCATCTTCAAGTATTATCACATGTAAATAAGATTTAGGACATAGCAAGGAATATAACGGAATTTTAAAATCGAGAAATGTGATGGACTTTTACAATCGAGAAATATGATGGACCTAACATCACTGACTTTCCCATGGCACTTGACAGCAGCATTGCTCATAATGTGAGAAGATGGAAGCCTCTCACTAACATTTTGTTGCTGCTGCTGATGGTGGTGGTGGCTTTCCCCACCTGGTTGCTCCTAGACAAAGCTTCCCCAAGTCACGGTTGGGTAGTACCGTTATAGAACAATGCACTAACGGTACCCAGAGGACTGAAGTCGGCTATGTGATACTCAAGAGCTTTTCCGACTATGGATCCAATCACAGTTATCGCCACCGATCCTGTTATGACTGTGGGGTAGGAGGATGTGTCCTGTGCCATCAATTGTCTCTCACACTTCATCCCACTCAAGTCCTGGACACTAAGGATGTGAAAGAGCTCATTACCACAAGAGGAGTACTTCACTTTTTATTGCATACTTAAGTTTGCACAGCTGACCCTAGGGTGGGTGGTGGGGGGTGGGGGTTGACTTTAACCCTTTTAACTCCCCCACACCCTATCAACCATCAACAAAACTTTAACCCTTTGATTCCCTCACCCTATCCACCAGTTACCTCTCAATGTCTGCCCACAACCTAACAGTGTCTGCCCGCAACAATGTCACATTGTCAGCACATGTGTGTATGTACAGCCGTCAGTCTCCACCTACTACTACGTTCACTTGCAAATTCATCAGCTTCCCTCATGTAACCGTCTCTAGTAAAGCTGGTAGATAGGGGTAGGGAGTCAAAGGGTTAAAGTTTTGCTTTTCTATCATAGTTGACAAAGCAGGATACTAGTGGAAAGGCTGAAGAAGTCAAAGGGGTTAAAGAACGAGTGTACCTGTCTTTCCATGTTGGCTCTCCTGTTCTCCAGCATCATTTTAAAGCGACTATATCTCGTAACACTGAACGGGCGTATTATCGATAGTCTGTCATTGTAAAGCGATTAAATATCAAAACACTGAACAGGTCTGTTATCGATAGACTATGATTGTAAAGCGATTAAATATCAAAACACTGAATAGGCCTGTTATCGATAGACTGTCATTGTAAAGCGATTAAATATCATAACACTGAATAGGCCTGTTATTGATAGACTATGATTGTAAAGCGATTAAATATCATAACACCGAACGAGCGTGTTATCGATAGACTATGATTGTAAAGCGATCACGAATCATAACACCGAATGGGCCTGTTATCGATAATCTAAGGATATGCTCCTGACGTTGAACACTCAATCCAATTCATCACCAGGAGATTTAGAAACTCAAACCCAAATACAAATACAAACATGAGGACACTAAATTGACAACAGACCTGAACACCTAACACTGCCTCTAGGACACTAAGATAAAAACAGGCATGAATACCTAACACTGCCTCTAGGACACTAAGATAAAAACAGGCATGAATACCTAACACTGCCTCTAGGACACTAAGATAAAAACAGGCATGAATACATAACACTGCCTTTAGGACACTAAGATAAAAACAGGCATGAATACCTAACACTGCCTCTAGGACACTAAGATAAAAACAGGCATGAATACCTAACACTGCCTCTAGGACACTAAGATAAAAACAGGCATGAATACCTAACACTGTCTCTAGGACACTAAGATAAAAACAGGCATGAATACCTAACACTGCCTCTAGGACACTAAGATAAAAACAGGCATGAATACCTAACACTGCCTCTAGGACACTAAGATAAAAACAGCATGAATACCTAACACTGTCTCTAGGACACTAAGATAAAAACAGACCTGAACACCTAACACTGCCTCTAGGACACTAAGATAAAAACAGACATGAATACCTAACACTGCCTCTAGGACACTAAGATAAAAACAGACCTGAACACCTAACACTGCCTCTAGGACACTAAGATAACAACAGACCTGAACACCTTTAAAACTGCCTCTAGGACACTAAGATAACAACAGACCTGAACACCTAACACTGCCTCTAGGACACTAAGATAAAAACAGACCTGAACACCTAACACTGCCTCTAGGACACTAAGATAACAACAGACCTGAACACCTAACACTGCCTCTAGGACACTAAGATAACAACTAGGCCTGAATACCTAACACTGCCTCTAGGACACTAAGATAAAAACAGGCCTGAACACCTAACACTGCCTCTAGGACACTAAGATAAAAACAGACCTGAACACCTAACACTGCCTCTAGGACACTAAGATAAAAATAGGCTGAACACCTAACACTGCCTCTAGGACACTAAGATAAAAACAGACCTGAACACCTAACACTGCTCTAGGACACTAAGATAAAAATAGGCATGAATACCTAACACTGCCTCTAGGACACTAAGATAAAAACAGGCCTGAATACCTAACACTGCCTCTAGGACACTAAGATAAAAATAGGCATGAATACCTAACACTGCCTCTAGGACACTAAGATAAAAAAGGCTGATACTACACGCTTAGGACACTAATAAAGCTGAACCTACACTGCTCTAGGACACTAAGATAAAAACAGGCATGAATACCTAACACTGCCTCTAGGACACTAAGATAAAAACAGGCATGAATACCTAACACTGCCTCTAGGACACTAAGATAAAAACAGGCCTGAATACCTAACACTGCCTCTAGGACACTAAGATAAAAACAGGCATGAATACCTAATACTGCCTCTAGGACACTAAGATAAAAACAGGCATGAATACCTAACACTGCCTCTAGGACACTAAGATAAAAACAGGCATGAATACCTAACACTGCTCTAGGACACTAAGATAAAAACAGGCATGAATACCTAACACTGCCTCTAGGACACTAAGATAAAAACAGGCATGAATACCTAATACTGCCTCTAGGACACTAAGATAAAAACAGCCTGAATACCTAACACTGCCTCTAGGACACTAAGATAAAAACAGACTGAATACCTAACACTGTCTCTAGGACACTAAGATAAAACAGCCTGAATACCTAACACTGTCTCTAGGACACTAAGATAAAAACAGGCCTGAATACCTAACACTGCCTCTAGGACACTAAGATAAAAATAGGCATGAATACCTAACACTGCCTCTAGGACACTAAGATAAAAACAGACCTGAACACCTAACACTGCCTCTAGGACACTAAGATGACAAACAGACCTGAATACCTAATACTGCTCTGGGACACTAAGATGAAAAACAGGCTGAATACCTAACTCTGCCTCTAGGACACTAAGATAAAAATAGGCCTGAATACCTAACACTGCCTCTAGGACACTAAGATAAAAACAGGCATGAATACCTAACACTGTCTCTAGGACACTAAGATAAAAACAGGCATGAATACCTAACACTGCCTCTAGGACACTAAGATAAAAACAGGCATGAATACCTAATACTGTCTCTAGGACACTAAGATAAAAACAGGCATGAATACCTAACACTGCCTCTAGGACACTAAGATAAAAATAGGCCTGAATACCTAACACTGCCTCTAGGACACTAAGATAAAAACAGGCATGAATACCTAACACTGTCTCTAGGACACTAAGATAAAAACAGGCATGAATACCTAACACTGTCTCTAGGACACTAAGATAAAAACAGGCATGAATACCTAACACTGTCTCTAGGACACTAAGATAAAAACAGGCATGAATACCTAACACTGCCACTGCACATCACATTTCCTTAGAGCCAAAACTGCACTTGACCCTTTAACTCCCGCGCCCTATCCATGAACTGTAGGAAGCTGGTGGATAGGGTGAGGGAGTCAAAAGATTAAATTTTTGCTTTGTCAGCATGGTTGACAATGCAGGATGCTGGTAGACAGGGTGCGGGAGTCAAAGGGTTAATACATGTATCCAATTTTCAGTTGTAAGAGAAGGTACCCAAGGATTTGTGGACCACTATGTCAGAAAGAGAGTCCTTGAATGTTATATAGAACCAACACTGTTGTACGGATGTGAGGCGTGGACAGTCAGTAGGCAAAGCCAGAGCAAGATTGAGGCAGCCAAGATGTGGTTTCTAAGAAGAATGTTGAGAGTTCCATGGACAGCAAACAAAACAAACGAGACAGTCTTGATGGAGGCAGACACAAGTAGATCACACATAAGGAAGATTAGGAAAAGACAGGCAACATTTATAGGCCATTTTATGAGGAAGGGGGATTTGGAGCACCTGGTCACAAGGGAAAGCTGGAGGGAAAGAAAGCACCAGGTAGACCCAGAGAGAGAATGCTGGACGGACTTGCTGAGTGGCTGGGGATGAGGAGGGTGGGGGAGATGCTGGGGGCAACGAGAGATAGAGATGGTTGGAAGTCCATGGTCGCCAACGCCATGCGGCAGGGCACCTGATGATGATGACAGGCGAATAGATCAGCAAGGCAGAAAATGATAGGAAGAAATGACAAAGTAAAGGAACAAGGTAGAAACAAAGAGAGTGACAAAAAAAGGAAATTTCTAGAACAGAATTTCCGGAAGGTGGGGATACTATTTATACTGAAAATGATGAAAATACGCGACACACGCACGCAAAAAAGAGACGTTTTGTATCTGGGACATATCGAACCCTGGACGTATCGAGACGTATTCTCCGCACCCTGTCCATCATGTGTATGGTGATCCTAGGAAAGATAGCTGGGTAAATGTAGTAAGCTATATAAGTGCATTTTTGGCTCTACGGAAATGTGATACGTGGAAGCAATTTTTATACATGTTTTGGTGTCCTTAGTTGCGTTTGAATTTGTATTCAGGTTTGTGTTTTTTAGATCGCCCATGTGATAAATTGGATGGAGTGGTCAATGCCAGGGGCATCTCCTTGGGGTTATGTGCGCGACTGCATTGATATGTGTACTCAATTTTCTTCTTCTTCTGCATCCCCACCCATCCCTTTGTTGAAATATTTCATATGTTTTGAAATGGTTATAGCCCTGATATGGTTCTACGCAGTCAGGTTGGATATAAACAAAAATAACAATAACAATCTACATTTACTTTCATCCTTTGTCTCCCGCACCCTGTCCATCAGCATCCTGCTTTCAGTGCATTTCCAACAGTGCTAGCAAACCCAAAATGTAATATTTTGATTCCCTCACCTTATCCACCTTTCAGTTTCAGTTTCTCAAGACGACGTCTCCAAGCTCGGAACGAATTCCATACGCACTAACGTCGCAGGTGCCATGTGTATGGTAATCATGGCACAAGCCTTAAGCCTGCGCATGAACCCATGAGCTGGCCAGGTCCTGAGGCCCTACCTAGACTATGCTTTGCCTAGTCTATATTTTATACTGGTAATGTATCAGCCTATCACGAGAATAATCTTGATTATAGTAAATGACATGTGTATCTGAGTATCTTATTCTTAAAAAAAAACATGTCTATAAAATAACTAAATAAATAAATAAAGGTCTGAGTCACAACACAACTAATTATTCTGTATTAACTCGTCTCACATGACAGAAAGACACACACACACCCTCCAACTCAATGCACAAATGCTAAGCTGTCAATCAACCAGGTGAAAACAATTTTAATCATAGGTATGTAAGTACGTGAGTAAATAAGTACGTAAGTAAATAAGAAAGTGAATAAGTAAGTTAGTATATAGGAACTTTCTGCAGGAAGCTGGTAGATACGGTGAGGGAGTCACAGGGTTCAACTTTTGCAGTGGGTGGGTAGGGTGCAGGAGTCAAAGGGTTAAGGTTTATCGCGCACTCACTCATTAGCTCAGTTGGTTGAGCGTCGGATTCACATGCTAATGGTTGTGGGTTCGAATCCTGGGGTGAGCTGCATTGAAACTGGTCTTCTCACTGTCCCAGCTTAACATCATTGTTGTTCTGGTGAGTCAGTATAGAATTAGAAAAGTCCCCCATCAAAACTGGTCTTCTCACTGTCCCATCTTAACATCATTGTTGTTCTGGTGAGTCAGTATAGGATTAGGTAAGTACCACTTCCCTGGGATGGTTATCCACGTCGGCCATATTACCTGAGGTGGGTGCCGACGTAAAACCTGAACCAAATCAATCAATTGTCAATCAATCAATGAGTGAGTGAGTTTAGTAAGTTTTAAAGTCCTACCACTCTGAGTATACGAGGACTAGCGAAGAATTTTTTTGTAGAAGCCTTCAATAATTTTAGAGCATTGTGAGAAACCGATGCTTTATTCGGTTCTCCTGATCCACCTTGGTAAGATGAATGGATGGATGAATAATCAGTCAATAATCCAGTCTTGCCCATTTATGAAGCGCGTGACGCCAACAAACTTACGCACGCCGTAGATCCTCCATCCCCTTTTCATTGTTGACTTTGCAAGGTGTTGTTATTGTTGTTGTTGCTTAACCGAGCTACAGGTCTATCAAGTTTTATGGTCGGGTCGTTGGCTGTGTTTGTGTTGGCCGACTTACCCGGCTTGATTTCGGCAACAATCATTGTGTTGAACAGCGATAGATAGTGATAGTTCTTACCTACTGGAGAACTCTAAATAAACAGTGTGATAACACTGAGTACTAAATAGATTGCGATAGTTCTCACCTACTACAGGACTCTAAATAAACAGAGCGATAACACTGAGCACTTCAGCAGATTGTTTAACCCTTTACTTCCCGCACGCTATCCGCCAACTGCAAATAAAACCTTTGGACTCCCTCCACCCTGGTGGAGCGGGCCCCAGTAGCTCAGTTGGTTTGAGCGTCGGATTCACATTCTAATTATTGTGGGTTCGAATCCCGGGGTGCGCTATATTAAAACTGGCCATCTCACTGTCCCATCTTAACATCATTGTTGTTCCTGGTGGTGTCAGCACAGGATTAGATAGGTCCCTCTTCCCCCACTTCCCTGGGATGGTTATCCCCGTCGGCCGTATCACCTGAGGTGGGTGTCGACGTTAAAACTGAACCAAATCAAATCATCCTGGTGGATAGAGTGAGGGAGTCAAAAGGTTAAGCTGTTCCTTAGAATGTGCCTGTTCACTGTCCTTTGTGGTATCGGGTTTTGGTTAGTACTCGGTGCTATATGCAGCCCACCTAAATCTACCAGCAATTATCTGCCAGATTCCCTGAGTCTACGCAAAACTGACCCTGTGTGCTAGCAAGGTTTTGCTTGAAATGGGGAGGGGAGGGAGGGGGTGAGACCTACGAAACATTAAGCTGGTACCACCAGAATAATGGAAAGTTACGGAAAAGACAGCAAACGTGCCGGTTTTAACCCTTTGACTTCCACACTATGTCCATCAGCATCCTGCATTGCCAACCAAACTAGCAAAGCAAAAACTTAACACTTTGACTCCCTCGCCCTATCCCCACAAGCTTCCCATAGGAATCTGGTGGTTAGGGTGAAGGAGTCAAAGGGTTAAGTTTTTGCAGTTAGTAGACAGAGTGCGGGAGTCAAAGGGTTAATGTTGAGGGTTAGGATTGAACCTGAGACTATATCAGATCTTGAGTCTATGGGTCTGTCAAAAGATCCATCCAACCCGTGTGTTTGATTATGTACCTTGTGCACTTGTACTGTGTACGAGTAATATTATGTATTGTGCACTCTGCGTCTTGGAAAATCATGATGTAGGCCTACTCCCGTGGGGATGCCAGGGGCTCTTTCACATACAACACATACATACACACATACACTCTCACATACACACATACATGCATACATATACACACATGTACATAACACACATACACATAAACACACATACATACATATACTCTCACACACATGTGCACAGACACACACACACATATACACACACATACACACACATCTGAACATGCACACAGACACCCACATACGTACATATATACATACACACATGTACACATATACACATATACACGCACACACAGCCATACACACACACACACACATATTTACATACACGCACATGCATACACCCACATACCAACACACATATTCATCCACCCACATACATACGCATACATACATCCACCCATATACATATATACACATACATACACATAAACACACACACACACACATAAATGCATACACATACACACGTAAATACACATACACACATGTACATACACACACATACACCCACATACATACACACATATCATGTACACAGTTACATACACACACACAACCATACACACACATATACACACGCATACACGCACACACATATACATCCACACACACATATATCAACATACAAATACACATACAAACACACATATATTCACATACAACAGATACATACATACACTCGCACATACACACACATACACATATACACACACGTATATAACACACACACATGCATACATGCATACACTCACACACATACATAGACACACATGCACATACAGACACATACACACACATACATATACACACACATACATATGTAGTCATACACATGCACACACACAGCCATACACACACACATACATATATATATACACACATATACATACACACACATACATGCACACACATACATACACACATGCATACACTCGCATACATACACACATATATACACACACATACACATACATACACATATGCACACACACATACACACACACACACACACACACACCCGACGCGCGCGCGCGCGCACTATTTGTTAGATTTACCTTCCTCTCCTCAAAAATAATTGTTTTCTGGATCTTTTTTTTTTAAAGATCAAAATTGATAATTTTCATATACCCTCTTCACTCCTCCTGTATTCCCCCCCCCCCCCTTTTTTTGTTGTTGTTGTTGTTGTTGTTGTTTTTTTTGTTTTCTTTTTGGTCTAAAATCACTTTAGTGAATAGAACATTAAATCGAAGAACCACCACACACACACACACACACACACACACACACACACACACACACACACACACACACACACACACACAAAACACACACCACACACACACACACACACACACACACACACACACACGGGTACACACATTTAGACAGATTGGTGATCCTTCACGTGATCCTTTGTGTGCTTCTTTGGCACACATGGCACACTTTTCTGTGCCGGTAATCTGTCTTTGATATGCTCAAACTTTTGGCATCGAAAACACCGCCTCAGTGAAGGAACATATAAGTATTTTTTTCAACATAAACAATTGAACACTTTCAATCACCAAAGCCGTTTTCTCTAAACCCCATATTTCTGAACCATACAGTGAAATTGGTTAAACTTGAGTATCAAACAATTTTTAAAATAATTTTAACGAATTACTATTTAGTTTGTTTAGTTGACTTAGAATACTGAAGGCAGCTCGTTTTCCTCTATTTGCTAAATCTTGACATGCATAATTAAAACTAAGTCTTGTTGAGAACAATATTGAGAGAGAGAGGGGGGGAGGGAGGGAGGAAGAGGGAGAGAGAGAGCGAGAGCGAAAGACAGAGAGCGAAAGACAGAGGGAAAGAGCGAAAGAGTTCGAGAGAGAGAGAGAACAAAAGAGAGAGAGGGCAAGAGAGAGAGAAAGCGAAAGAGAGGGGGCAAGAGACAGAGAGAGCGAAGAGAGAGAGAGAGAGAGAGAAAGAGAGAAAGAGAGAGAGAGAGAGTGAGAGAGAGAAAGAGAGAGAGAGAGCGAAAGAGAGATAGAGAGAGAAACGAAAGAGAGAGAGAGTGAAAGAGAGAGAGCGAAAGAGAGAGAGAGAGAAAATGAGAGAGAGAGCGAAAGAGAGTGAGAGAGAGACAGTGTGTGTGTGTTGTGTGTGTGTGTTGTGTTGTGTTGTGTGTGTGTGAGTGTGTGTGTGTGTGTGTGCGTGTAGTGTGTGTGTGGTGTGGTGTGTGTGTGTGTGTGTGTGTATGTATGTGTGTGTGTATGTGTGTGATATTCTCAACTTCAGGGTACTTGTAATATTGGTCCAGCTGACACAAGATATGCCCTGCTATCCACTTTTATCGTATCTTGACCAGTGGACTGACTGATAAAACCTGACACGTTTTATGTTGCTTGAATGTCAACAGGAAATCAAAACCCCTCTATCAACTGTACATAATTATGATAGAAGCGATACTAATCGTCTCAACTCACAATTCAGGACGCTGGCAGACAGGGTGAGGGACTCAAAGGGTTTTTAACCTTTTGACTCCCGCACCCATCCATCAACTGTAAAAACTTAACCTTTTGACTCCCTCACCCTATCCATCAGCCTCCAGCAGGAAGCTGGTGGATAGGGCGAGGGAGTCAAAGGGTTACGTTTTTACTTTGCTAGCATTGTTGAGGATGCAGGATGCTGGTGGAGAGGGTGCGGGAGTCAAAGGGTTAACAAGAAAGTCGTCGTGGAAATTTCGGGATAGTTGGAATGATAGACTGTACAACAATGGACGTAATCGATTCGTGGTGGTCGTGGCTTCAAACCCAGAGGGCCTGTTTCAGAAACGTGACTCACTCGACGGTGTACGACTACGTAACTCCCTCGTGACTTGTATGTCTATTGGACGGTCGTTTCTTGTCTCGGACCGTATCGCCATGCTGACAGATCATTGGTTGTTCCCTGTCTCGGACAGTATCGGACAGATCATTGGTTGTTCCCTGTCTCAGGCTATCAACGCCCATGCTAAGAGGATCCTTATAAAAAGCTGAACCAAACTGAGACAAATCACTTTGACAATTTGACTTAGAAGAAGACAGATCGTGAAGTTCGCTTGATCACAGTGTTGCCAAACCAACTGACTTTGACCCTCAATCTAGACAGATCGTGCCGTTCGCTTCATCACAATAATTATTGCAGACCAACTGACTCAGAAGCAGACAGATTGTGAAGTTGGCTTCATCACAATATTGCAGACCAACTGACTCAGAAGCAGACAGATTGTGAAGTTGGCTTCATCACAATATTGCAGACCAACTGACATAGACCCTCGATCTAGAAGAAGACAGATCGTGAAGTTGGCTTCATCAGAATTTTGCAGACCAACTGACTCAGTTCAGTAGCAGACAGGTTGTGACGTCCTTCCTTACATCGTTACAGACCGGGTTTGTCTGCCAGTGCTGGTGCCGCTGTTTTGAAAAGTAAGTGATATTGTTGTCTCTTATCATGTTTGAATTACTGTCAGTGTGCCATGTGTTGCAAAGTAAGTGATATTGTTGTCTCCTATTATGTTTGAATTACTGTCAGTGAGTTATTAATACGTTTACACATGTGTGATATTTCTATTATACATATGCGTTTATCATTACTCTAATTTCCTATTGTCGAAAGTAAAATTTACTTTATTTTATCTATCTATACATTTGTCACATCATTTGTTGATTTTCTTTCTCCTACAGAATCTTATGTGTTCATGCCTTCAATTGACCTAATGTTTACGACCCCTCCCCCCTTTTTTATCATCCTTCTGAACTGCTATTTTTACCTCCATTTATTATTATTGTGTCTAGTAGTAGGAGTGGTGGTGGTAGTAGTAGTAATTGTTGTAGCAGTGTTAATATTTTTTATTGTAATCAGAATAGCCGTAGTAAAAATAATGACAGCAAGTTGATTTCAACTTCTTTGATTTGATTGTAGGAACATTGGTCTATTTCAGTATTTGACGCTTAATGTAGCTGCTGTAATTTTCTCACATGTAATGTTTCTTCTTTCACAATTTCATTTTATTTTATTTTATCTTATTACTATTTTGTTTACTTTGTTTTCTTCTCCTCCTGCTCTTCCTGCTCCTCCTGCGCCTCCTCCTCCTCCTTCTTCTTCTTCTTCTTATTATTATTATCACTATCATCATCATCATTCTTCTTATCATTATCATTATCATCATTAACATCATCATCATCATAAATATCATCAGCATCAGCATCATCATTGATGTTATTAACATTATCTTTCTTTATCTATTTACTTATTCATTAATTTATCTACTTGCTCATCTGTCTATCTATCTATACTATATATCTCTCTATCTATCTATCTATTCTTTAAGTGCTGACTGTGTACGTTTCTTGATTTCATTGTAATGTTATCTTGATTTGAGTATTCAGCATGTATCTTCCTTGAGCTGTACTTGTTGCTGTAAACAAATGTCATGTGTATAGAATAGCAACGGCAAGTTTGAAAAAATGGCTTCTAGCCAATAACTTTTACCGTTGAAAAAAAAGCATCATTGTCATTATCATTGTCATTGTCATTGTCTGTCTTGCTTCTTTGCTTTCTGTCATTGCTTCCTATCATTTTTCAGTCTTGCCAGTCCATTCACTTGTGTGTGTTCTATATAAAGCCTTAAACACTTGTGTATTCACCACGTTAAACTCAGTAGATTTTGTACAGTGGTCGTGTTACCAATAATAACGTTGTGATTTCTTGTTTGCTGCAGGAAGATGGCATCTTCAAGCGTGACCGTCTCTGAAGACCATATATGCCCCGTGTGCTTAGACGTCCTGCACAATCCCCATCTGACTCGGCCATGCGGGCATTACTTTTGTGAAAGATGTCTCCGTCAACTTGCTAAGGTGTGGGGCCCCGAAACGACCACTTGCCCAGTGTGCCGTGGACTTATCACTGCTTGTGAAGCAGACGACGATCTCAAACAACAGCTCCTTGATCAGTACCCCGATCTTCGTAAAGAAGAGGAACCTGAGGAGAAATTGTCATCGGAACAACAGACCGACGATGACCTGCCTCTGCCAGGTGTGTCTTCGTGGTGTGTTCCTAGATGGCAACGCAACGTGAGGAGAAGAGAAGAGCAACGGAGAGCACAGCCTGGGATATCAGCGGAGTTGACGGGAGATACGGACATGGATTTCCATGGTGGCACATCTGATTCTGAGAACATGGTGGCAGTCTGCATAGTAATTGGACCTAGATAGATCTACGTAATTTCATTATAATTTCATACATTCGTTTTTTTTTTGTTTTGTTTTGTTTTGTTTTTTTATTTTGAAAATACTGCTTGATTTTCTTGTCTGTGAGATCACAGGGCTGTTTACCTGTCTTTATTGATTTGTTTTTCATGTTATGGATTAACAAACAAACAATACTGACGTTCATATCAAAGTGATGAAGGGTGTGCATGATCAACAGATTTGACAAGAAACTGACAATCAGGAAAACTGATGAAGATACTGCATGTGTGTGTGTGTGTGTGTGTGTGTGCGTGCGTGTGTGTGTGTGTGTGTGTGTGTGTGTGTGCGTGCGTGTGTGTGTGTGTGTGTGTGCGTGCGTGTGTGTGTGTGTGTGTCTGTGTGCGCGTGCGTGCGTGTGTGTGTGTGTGTGTGCGTGTGTGTGTGTGTGTGTATGTGTGTGTGTGTGTGTGTGTGTGTGTTAATCAGACAGAATGCAATACCAATTTTGTGAAACTGGAACTGTAAGGAGAGATGTACAATGTGTGTGGAGCTGTTGTCAGGAATAACACTGTTCATTTCTATGGTCACTTTTTCTGTGGAGGTGTGTCAATAAGTATTTAAAAAAAAACACACAAAAAAACAGTGTTGTCTGGTAATATTGTCAAATCTCCAAGTATGACAATATTCAAATGTAATATCCAGTAATATTTTTCAATCTCAGAATATGGCAATGTTCACATGTGCTGTTTAGAAACACTGTTGAGTCTCAAAGTATAGCAATATTCAAATGTGATGTCTAATAATATCGTTGGATTTTGGTGAAAGTCAGCAGGACAGTTTTCAGATGTGGGTGTCTAATAACAGTACATTTCGATGGAAATGAGTACAGCTTTTTTTTTTTTCAAATGTAGTGTCTAATAATTACATGATTGTTAAAAACTCAGTGAAAGTGTTCAAATGTGCTGTCTTGTAACATTGTCATCTCGGTGAAAGTGTGTATGATATAGCAACAGAATGGTTCAGGGATCTCTTCCCTCTCTTTGTCCCGACTTCCGCTGTACTGTTGAATAAATGTTTCTTCAATGTTCTCTCAATTGTTCAGATTTTTTTTTCTTCACTCCCTTCTCAAGCTCCTATTTCTGTTCATCAATCTCTCTCTCTCCCTCCATCTCTCTCTCTCTGTCTCTCTTTGTCTGTCTGTCTCTCTGTCTGTCTCTCTCTGTCTGTCTCACTCTACATCTCTTCTCTCTCTCTCTCTCTCTCTCTCTCGCTTCTGTCTCTTTCTCTATATGTCTCTGTGTGTCCCGGTCTCTGTCTCTCTCTCTCACTCTGTCTGTTTGTCTCTGTCTCTGTCTGTCTTTCTATGTCTCTGTCTGTCTGTCTGTCTGTCTCATTCTACATCTCTCTCTCTCTCTCACTTCTGTCTCTGTCTCTATATGTCTCTGTGTGTCTCTGTCTCTCTCTCTCGCTTTGTCTCTCTGTCTGTCTGTATGTCTGTCTCTCTCTGTCTCTGTCTGTCTTTCTCTGTCTCTGTCTCTTTGTCTGTCTCTGCCTCTCTCTCTCTCTCTCAATCTGGCTCTCTCTCTCCATCTCTCTCTCTCTGACTGTCTGCCTCTATCTCCCTTTCTCTCTGTGTCTCTGTCTCCCTCCATCTCTCGGTGTGTCTCTTTCTCTGTCTCTGTCAACATGCCTACAGCACAGTGGGCTGTATCTTCCTCACGGCCCACTGTGCTGTAACGCAATGTTTGGACAGTAACAGCGGCGTCCTCCAGTTGTCTCCAGTGTTTTAGGGCCAGGAGTGGTTTACTTACTATGTATGAAAAGGAACCAGAAGAACAAGCAAACCAAAAAGGACGCGTATTCAATACAACAAGACAAGACAAGCGCAAATTTTCGACCAACCGGCCTTTGTCAGGGGCGAATGCACGATCACGAACAGACACCAACCAACGGATAATAAGAAAAGGACCAAATCTGTTGGTCCCTTTTTACAAGATACAACAATTTTATTTAGCCCAGAGCATCACAATGGGAAATTGTTTTGGCATTCGCATTAAAATACATACAGGAACAAGAACGCATAAACAAATGTACACACATGCTCTTACTCTCTCTCACACTCTCTCCCACCCTCTCC
>CM060313.1:95303977-95326477 GCA_030674185.1 Monoplex corrugatus | reverse complement strand
GCATACAGGTGAATGGACCAGCAAGGCAGAAAATGATAGGAAGAAATGACAGAAAGTAGAGGAAAACGGCAGAGACAAAGAGAGTGACAGAAAAGAGGAAATTTCTAGCACAAAATATCCAGAGGATTTGGATACTATTTATTCTGAAACAGCTCCTGGCATCCCCACAAGGGCATGACAGAAGTCAGGGATTTGAGCCTCAGGTGTCACAGGTGGTAGGTCTGTCAGTTACTTACAGAGCCGTGCCGATGATACAGAGGTCAGGGATTTGATCCTCACGTGTGTCACAGGTGGAAGTGAGATCTGTCAATTACTTACAGAGCCGTGCTGATGATACAGAGGTCAGGGATTTGATCCTCAGGTATGGCTTACAGGATCTTTAACATGCGTAGCTGATATGGCTTACAGGATCTTTAACAGGCATAGTTGATATTTTGTGTGTGTATACACTTGAAATGGATGGGTCTACGCAGTGGCTGGACTGCCCACATGCTGAGCTGGGAGATTTGGGAGATTTGAAAATTTTCCATCCTTTTTTTTTTAACCAGGCGGATCGAATCCAGGACCTCCTATTGGAAGTCGGTCGTTTACCCACTAGCCTACTATGCCCATTGTGTTAGTTTGAAGTTGTTGCAGTTAAAATTGTCATAGTATTGAGTTATGCATTGTAAGTTGTGTCATTGATAGCTTGTACAAAGTACGAGTCATAGCATTTAATTGGTTAATGAGTATTTTTCTTGAATTAGTTTTTGCAGGGCATTTGTGGTATATTCAGCTCTGTTGATATACCATACTTTGAAGACTGTAAGTTGGTTCAATTATAATAAGTATGAATAATAAACTTAATGTTTGTACTATGTATGAATAATATATGTTCAGTTTTTTTAGGCCAAGCTATGTGTGTTTAATGTTAAGTCTAAAATTCATTTTTGTACGAGTTAAGAGAATTGAAAAATATGGGAGTGAGGGTGGACAGTATTTGTGGTTTGTTTTTTTCTTCTGATCTTATGTTTGCAGATATGATTTCTCTGGAGGACAAGGATGATGGTGGTCTAAGCCAAGATGCTGTCACCAAACCTAAAAGAATGAAACCAGGGTGCGCACTCCCTTCAGGGAAAGTACTCTTTTGTTGATCATGTGCTTTTTAAACCTTTATTTCTACAGGCGAGATGTCATGTTAAGACCTTTATTTCTACAGGTGAGACATCTAGTGTTATACCTTTATTTTGTACAGGTATAACATCAGGTTTTAAACCTTTAATTCTGCAGGAGAGACGTCATGTTTTAAACCTTTACTTCTGCAGGTGAGATGTCATTTAAATGTTTCTCTTTACATATGAGACATCTTGTTTTATACCATATATTCTTACACCTATAACGTTTGGTTTTAAACCATTATTTCTACAGGTGTGACATGCTTTTAATCACCATTTCTTCAGGAGTGACATGATTTTTACTTTCCTATCTACAGGTGAGACGTCATGTTTTAAACCTTTATTTCTGCAGATGAGATATTGTGTTTTAATCATCATTTTTTCACAAGAGAGACATCTGTTACCCATAAAAATAATGGTTTGAGGCATCATCTTTAAACCTTTATTTCTAAGATGTGATGTCATTTTTTAAACCTTTATTTCTACATGTAAGAAGTCATATTTTGAGCTTTTATTTCTACAGGTGTGATGTCATTTTTTAAATCTTTATTTTTACAGGTAAGACATCATTTTTTAACCTTTTATTTCTACAGGTGAGATGTTATGTTTTAAACCTTTCTTTCTACAGGTGAGATGTCATTTTTTAAACCTTTATGTCCACAGGTGAGATGTCATTTTTTAAACCTTTATTTCTACAGGTGAGACGTCATGTTTTGAACCTTTATTTCTACAGGTGAGCCATCATAATTAAATGCTTATCTTTACAGGTGAGACATCTATTTTTGTACCTTTATTTTTGCAGGTGTAACATTTGGATTTAAACCTTTATTTTGACAGGTGTGACATCGTGTTTTTGACCATTTGTACAGAAGTGATGTCATGATAACTTTCCTAATTACAGGTGAGACGTCATGTTTGAAACTTTTCTTTTTGCAGATGAGATGTCATGTTTTAATCATTATTTTTCCACAGGAGAGGCGTCATGTGTTAAACCAATATTTCTACAGTTGAGGCGTCATGTTTTAAACCTTTATTTCTGCAGGTGAGACATCGTTTTTAAATCTAAATTTCAACAGGTGAAACATATTTAAACCTTTATTTCTACAGGTGAGACATCTGGTAAACCTTTATTTTTACAGGTGAGACATGTTTTAAACCTTTATTTCTGCAGGTGAGACGTCATGTTTTAAATCTTTATTTCTACAGGTGAGACATCTGGTTTTATGTCTTTATTTCTACCGGTGAGACTTAAACCTTTATTTCTACAGGTGAGATGTCATGTTTTAAACTTTTATTTCCACAGATGAGACGTCGTGTTTTAAACTTTTATTTCTACAGGTGAGACATGTTTTCAAACCTTTATTTCTACAGATGAGACACTTGGGTTTATACCTTTACTTCTACAGGTGAGACGTCATGTTTTAAAACCTTTCTTTCTACAGGTGAGACATCTGATTTTATGGCTTTATTTGTACAGGTGAGGCATGATGTTTTAAACCTTTATTTCTACAGGTGAGCCATCATATTTAAATGCTTATTTTAACGGGTGAGACATCTTTTTTTTTTGTACCTTTATTTTTGCAGGTGTAACATTTGGATTTAAACCTTTATTTTGACAGGTGTGACATCAAGTTTTTAACCTTCATTTTTACAGAAGTGACATGATAACTTTCCTATCTACAGGTGAGACGTCATGTTTGAAACTTTTCTTTCTGCAGATGAGATGTCATGTTTTAATCATTATTTTTCCACTGGAGAGGCGTCATGTGTTAAACCATTATTTCTACAGGTGAGACGTCATGTTTTAAACCTATATTTCTACAAGTGAGACATCATTTTTAAACTTTTATTTCAACAGGTGAAACGTCATATTTTAAACCTTTATTTCTGCAGGTGAGACATCTGGTAAACCTTTATTTTTACAGGTGAGACATCATGTTTTAAACCTTTATTTCTGCAGATGAAACATGTTTCAAACCTTTATTTCTACAGGTGAGACGTCATGTTTTAAATCTTTATTTTTACAGATGAGACATCTGGTTTTATGTCTTTATTTCTACTGGTGAGACGTCATGTTTTAAAACTTTATTTCTGCAGATGAGATATTGTGTTTTAATCATTATTTTTTCACAAGAGAGACGTTATCTGTTAAACTATTATTTTATGGGTGAGGCATCATCTTTAAACCTTTATTTCTAAGATGTGATGTCATTTTTTAAACCTTTATTTCTACATGTAAGAAGTCATATTTTGAGCTTTTATTTCTACAGGTGTGATGTCATTTTTTAAACCTTTATTTCTACAGGTGAGACGTCATGTTTTGAACCTTTATTTCTACAGGTGAGCCATCATAATTAAATGCTTATCTTTACAGGTGAGACATCTATTTTTGTACCTTTATTTTTGCAGGTGTAACATTTGGATTTAAACCTTTATTTTGACAGGTGTGACATCGTGTTTTTGACCATTTGTACAGAAGTGATGTCATGATAACTTTCCTAATTACAGGTGAGACGTCATGTTTGAAACTTTTCTTTTTGCAGATGAGATGTCATGTTTTAATCATTATTTTTCCACAGGAGAGGCGTCATGTGTTAAACCAATATTTCTACAGGTGAGACGTCATGTTTTAAACCTTTATTTCTACAGGTGAGACATCGTTTTAAACCTATATTTCAACAGGTGAAACATCATATTTTAAACCTTTATTTCTACAGGTGAGACATCTGGTAAACCTTTATTTTTACAGGTGAGACATGTTTTAAACCTTTATTTCTGCAGGTGAGATGTCATGTTTTAAACCTTTATTTCTACAGGTGAGACATCTGGTTTTATGTCTTTATTTCTACCGGTGAGACGTCATGTTTTAAACCTTTATTTCTACAGGTGAGATGTCATGTTTTAAACTTTTATTTCCACAGATGAAACATGTTTTAAACCTTTATTTCTACAGGTGAGACGTCATGTTTTAAATCTTTATTTTTACAGATGAGACATCTGGTTTTATGTCTTTATTTCTACTGGTGAGACGTCATGTTTTAAACCTTTATTTCTACAGGTGAGACGTCATATTTAAAAACCTTTATTTCTACAGATGAGATCTGGGTTTTTACCTTTATTTCCACAGGTGAGATGTCATGTTTTATATCTTTATTTCTACAGGTGAGATATTTTTAAACCTTTATTTCAACAGGTGAAATGTCATATTTTAAACCTTTACTTCTACAGGTGAGATATATTTTTATACCTTTATTTTTACAGGTGAAACATCATGTTTTAAACCTTTATTTCTACAGGTGAAACGTCATGTCTTAAGCCTTCATTGCTACAGGTGAGACGTGATGTTTTAAACCTTTATTTTTACAGGTGAGATGTCATATTTCCACAGATGAGACATGTTTTAAACCTTTATTTCTACAGGTGAGACGTGATGTTTTAAAACCTTTTTTTTTTACAGATGAGACATCTGGGTTTATACCTTTATTTCTACAAGTGAAACGTCATGTTTTAAACCTTTATTTCTACAGGTGAGTTGTCATATTTTAAAACCTTTATTTAATTACACATACTGTACCGTGGCTCACTGATGCAATAAGCGGCAGCGATTTGCCATTCCTGTCTCATAAACAATAGTCCGAAAGGACCATAACTCTGAGAGTATCCATGTCTTGCGCATGTGCATGTGCTCTTCCTGTTTTCTCGGCAGCCATCTTCCAGCTTGACTCTTATGATCTGAGCTGCTAAGTATTTTGCTACTTTGCTTGCAATCGATCGATTGTCATTGCTGTTTTGTGTTGTCTTGCCTGTGTTTTCGTGTAAGGGAGAAACTTATGTGAGAGCGTTTGGGTGGCAAAGCGAGGTTTAAGAAGATTTCGTCTGCCGAATTTTCCAACCCACAGACCGGAGGTTTGCCCGGTGCGCCAAAACCCGCTCTCTCTTCACCCTTTGTCTCTCCCTCCTCTGTCTCCTTCGTCTACTCTCTCTCACTCTCTCGAAGTCATCGCAACTCAACTGCGGTTCTGTTGCGGTGACCACAAGCCCTCAACTAAGCTGCGATAATGTTGAGTTTTCATCATTTTGCGGCCTTCACACTGCCTCTCATGGTAATCGACTCAACTGCGGTTCTGTCGATTCCGTACTCGCCCCCTGCATACAGCTCAACTGCGGTTCTTCTGCTACGTTTCAGCCCCTATGGCTGAAGGGCGACACGGGTATGGGAGGCAGGAAGCCAAGCAATTTGTTGTAAAAGGCTCACCTGCTTAGCCAGGTGGGTCATGGGTGACAACACCCCTGTCGCGGGTGTCAGACCTTAGGTCCGCCCCGGGTTGTGTCATCGCAACTCAGCTATGGTTCTGTTGCGGTGACCACAAGCCCTCAACTCAGCTGCGGCTCTGACTTTTCGTCATTTTGTGGCCTTCACACTGCCCCTCACGGTAATCAACTCGGCTGCGGTTCTGTCGATTCCGTACTCGCCCCCTCCATACAGCTCAACCCCAGTTCAGCTGCTACTGCTTCAGCCCCTATGGCTGAAGGGCGACACGGGTATTGGTCTCCTTTGGGAGGCAGGAAGGCCAGCACTTTGGCAGAAAATGGATCACCCCCTGGTTCGCCAGGTGGGCCAAGGGAAACAACCCCCCTATTACGGGCGTCAGATCGTAGATCTGCTCAGGTTGTCTCCCTTCCTCCCCCGCAGCCTGCTTGTGCCCCCGCTCCAACCTCTCTGTCCCATTCCGGACAGAGCGCTTGGTTGCCTTGGCAAATGCCAAGCGACCCACTGCGGGCTGGCACATCTCTGTCCCATTCTGGACAGAGCGCTTAGTCGTCTTGGCAAATGCCAACCGACCCCCAGCAGGCTGGCCCCTTGGGCACTGGGGACTCCATGGGCTCAGCCCATGACGCCTTCCATGGCACCGTACATGGCGCCATGGCAGCACTTCCCATCTATGGGATTTCCCCTTGCCTCGTCTGCAGGGTATACTTGGTGGCCCTGCTTTATGCCCGGCGCCCCACCCGCGCAGGCGTTTCCACTCCTCTGGACCCCCCCCCCCCCCCACGGGTCGGATTCCTCCCCAGGGGTGCTCCCCGGGGCTTTGGACCCCGGTCCGTTTGGAGTTTGCCCACGCTCGGGCACTCCACGGTCCATCGCCTCCTCTGTAAGCGGGCCGAGGGACACCGAGTCGAAATCGGACGATGAGGGCTCTACCTGCTGCCTTTTCCTTTTCCGAAGCAGTGCAATGACTCGCCTCACATCTGCTTGGAGCCATATCCACTGCACAAGAGGCCAAGGCAGAGCTCGCCCTGGTGCCCTTCCTCTCTCAGCCCCAGACTCCCTTTTCGTAAAAAAGAGTCGGGCTTGGTGGCCGACTCTGTGAGGAGGGCCCAAAGCAAGGTGAGGGGCACGGAGGCACAGGACATCCTTCCAGGCTCTGTGCCTGATTTCCCTGGAGCTCTGGCTTACGGGAAATTCCTGAGGCCAGAGAAACTTCATTTCCACAGAACGGACCTTACGGCCCATGAGGCCATTCCAGAGTCACACAGGAGGACCTCCTCTTAGCGCAAGAGAGGTCTTGGGCCCAGCAGCGGCATATCTCCCTCTCACAGCGCTGCCTGGCAGACTGGGAGGAGACTGCCAGGAGGGGTCTGAAAGTGGATCCAGTGGTGGATTCCTTCTTGGGTGGTCTGGTGTCCACTCTTAAGGACCCAGACTACAAGCCCGTTTCTCTCTGTCAGTCACCTGTCTCTCCCGCAAGGGTTGCTTCCATACAATCCATGGCGGAAAGGCCTCAAGTACTCGGCCGATGCCTTCGCCAGACTGCACCTCAAGTCAGTCCTGTCAAGGCCAAATGCTGTACTCTTACCATCTTCGGTCACCCGCTCTTCATCCGCCAGAGAGCTGTGCCACTTAGGTCTGGTTCCCTCTTTGGGACCCATGTGCAGGCCACTATCAAGAGTCGGGCCGAAATCAGGAGGGACCTCGCACTTCACTCTGGTCCCGCGACAAAGCGTCCTGCTCCGGCGGCTCTCCCCCGCTTCCCAGGGGCCTCCACAGGAGACGTTTCGCGCCTCGATCAGCCCCAAAGGGGCTAGGGCAAGCACCCGCCACAGGCGATCCTGTGGGCAGTCTGTCCCGACACATAGACACTTTCAGATGGAAACCCTAGGTCCATCTGTGATGCCTTGCTCCCGGACGACTGGGGGATGTCCATTGATCTTGGAGATGCGTATTCCCATCTCCTTATTCACCCAAGGGATAGGATGTACCTCCAATTCGCTTGGAGGAACCAATTCTTCCAGTTCAGGGCGCTTCCCCAGGGTCGCTTGGGTCCAATCATCAGTGACCAAATGGCACTCCCGGTCCTGGCTAGCCCAGGGAGTCCCTATCACACACACCCCTCCTCAGCAGGACTTGTTCACGGATGCGTCCTACTCCAGGTGGGGGGCCCACGTGGGCCCGCTGACAGCGGCAGGTCAATGGTCACAAGATCTCCTTTCCTGTCACATCAACATGCTGGAACTGGAGGCAGTTTTTCAAGCCCCCAGAGACTTTCTCCCCTTTCTGAAGGGAAAACATGTTCGCATCAACACGGACAACACTACCGTGGCTTGTGACATCAACAAGCAAAGGGGCGCCCGCTCCCACTCCTTGTCTCTGAGAGCGGAACAGCTTCCACTCTGGTGTGAAGAACATCCTTTCAGATCTCAGCGATGCATGTCCCGGGAAAGATGAACATACTTGCGGCCTCCCTCAGCAGCTCCCACAGGATTCTTCCCTCAGAACGGGCACTGGTCCGTGTAGTTCTGGAGTCAGTGTGGGCAGCGTGGTTCAAACCACAAGTGGACCTGTTTGCCACCAGGTTCCACCGCCGCCTTCATCTGTGTTTTTCCAGTCCCGGATCCTTCGGTTTGGCCTGTGGATGCTTCATTTTTACGGGTGAGACATTATGTTTTAAATCTTTATTTCTTCAAGTAAGACATCTGGTTTTATACCTTTCTTTGTACAGGTGAGATGTCATGTTTTAAGTGTTGTTTTTTCTATAGGTGAGACATCTGGTTAAATACTTTTGTTTCTACAGGTGAGACGTCATGTTTTAAACCTTTATTTCTACAGGCAAGACGTCATGTTTTAAATCTTTATTTCTACAAACCAGAAGAACAAGAAAATCAATGTAAGCGCATCTCCAACAAGACAACACAAAACAAAACAAGCGCAAATTTTCGGCCAACTAGCCTTTGTCAAGCGCGAACGCACGGTCACAGACAAATCACAGACACCAAACAATGGATAATAAAAACGGGACTAAAAACTTCCCTGCCGCCTCGTCCAGTGGGTAAGAGATGGAATGCCCATGTCACAAGCCACGGTAGTGTTGTCCGTGTTGACTGCTCATGATGACATGGGCATTCCATCTCTTACCCACTGGACGAGGCGGCAGGGAAGTTTTTAGTCCCGTTTTTATTATCCATTGTTTGGTGTCTGTGATTTGTCTGTGACCGTGCGTTCGCGCTTGACAAAGGCTAGTTGGCCGAAAATTTGCGCTTGTTTTGTTTTGTGTTGTCTTGTTGGAGATGCGCTTACATTGATTTTCTTGTTCTTCTGGTTTGTGTTTGCTTGGGCGCAGGCAGTCACTCTTGTTTTGGATTTTATTTCTACAGGTGAGATATCTGGTTTTATGCCTTTATTTCTACAGGTGAGATCATGGTTTAAACCTTTATTTTTAAAGATGAGATGTCATGTTTTCAACCTTTATTTCCACAGTTGAGACATTTTTTAAAACTTTTATTTCTGCAGGTAGACCTTTATTTCTACAGGTGAGACGTGATGTTTTAAATCTTTGTTTTTACAGGTGAGACATCCAGGTTTATACCTTAATTTTACAGGTGAGACGTCTTGTTTTCAATCTTTATTTCTACAGGTGAGACATCTGGTTTTTATACCTTTATTTCTGCAGGTGAGATGTTTTAGACCTTTGTTTCTACAGGTGAAACATCATGCTTTAAACCTATATTTCTACAGGTGAGAAGTCATGTTTTAAATGTTTATTTCTACATGTGAGACATCTGGTTTATACCTTTATTTTTAAACTTCTATTTCTGCAGGTGAGTCAACATGATTTAAACCTTTATTTCTACAGGTGAGTTGTCATGTTTTGAACCTTTATTTCTACAGGTTAGACATAATGTTTTAAATCTTTTTTCTGCAGATGACATTTGGTTTTATAACCTTTATTTCTACAGATGGGATGTCATGTTTTAAACCTTTATTTCTACAGATGATGATTGGCAGGAAACGGTGCACTGACATCAACAGGACACACAGACGGAAATGCACACACACACAATCACATCGTGCGAGCAGGCATACATACACACACACACACACACACACACACACACACACACACACACACACACACACACACACACACACACACACATACACACACACACACACACACACACACACACACATACACACACCCCGCACGCAAACACATACGCACGCAAACACACATACATATGTATATACACATTCTTTCGTACACCACGCACACAAGCATGCACACACGCACTCGTTATGCACAAACACACGTACACACAGCCATGAACATATCACAAATATAGATAAAACAAAGCATACAGACAGAAAGAAAGATAAAATTATAAATACATAGATGAATAGATAGAGACATAAAATTATAGATAAATACATAGATGAATAGATAGAGACAGTGACAGAGAAAGAGACACGCACACGCAAACACAGGAAAGAGAGAGAGTGAAAGAGATGGATAGAGAGACAGAGTATGTGTGTGAGAGAGAGAGAGGGGACGCGTGTGTGTGCATTTTACAACTCATGGACTGGGCACAAAACCACGACAATGAGGTTTATAGGTCATTGGCAGGAAACGGTGCACTGACATCAACAGGACACACAGACGGAAGCACACACACACACACACGTACTCGCCGCACACGCACAAAACACACACACTCACACACACATACACACACACTCACACACACATATACACACACACACACACATACACACATGCCATTAAACGTAAGCCCACATCAGGCATTATAAAGTTTTTGGACTTATTTGAAGAGGGAATCTTCGCGCTTGGCCTGGTCCATATGCGCTTCACGCAGATCCGCCACCAATTACCTGAGAAATGTCCTGGTATTAGAGTATACCGGGTACGCGAGTATGGTCTCTTTCTAGAACTGCCATCAAATTATCTTTTCCGTTTCCGAACAGAAAAACATACTCGCACTACACACACACACACACACACACACACACACACACACACACACACACACACCACACACACCACACACACACACACACACACACACACACACTACACACACACACACACACACACTACACATACAAAGACAATGCCATTTCAAGTTCTCAAGACATTCATGCCACCGTTCTGTCTTACGATCTTCTCGACCTTTTCTTCGCTTTCTATCTTATAATCAATCCAAGAAGATCATTGATAAGATTAGGATAAGACGGGCAACATTTGGTCACAGCAGAAAGCTGGAGGGAAGGAGAGCACCAGGTAGACCCAGGGAGAAAATATTGGGCGGACTTGCAGGATGGCTGAGGACAGAGAGGGTGGAAGATGTGCTTGCGGCAACAAGGAACAGATGCATTTGGAGGGCCATGATGGTCAATGCCATGCGGCAGGGCACTTGATTATGATGGTGAATCGGTCGAAGGCTTGTGTTCGTGAGTGTGTGCTTGTGTGTGTAATGTTTGTGTGTGTAATGTTTGTGTGTGTGCTTGAGTTGTGTATTTGTGTGTTGTATGTGTGTGCTTGCGTGTGTAGTGTGTGTATGTGCTAGTGTGTGTAGTGTGTTTGTGTGTGTGTGTTTCTGTATTCGCTTTTTTTACATTGCTGTCAGTGAGACTCGGTCAGAGAGGAGTGCTTAGAGCTCTCTTAACCTTTAACCCTTTGACTCCCTCACCCTATCTGCCTCTTAACCTTTAACCCTTTGATTCCCTCACCCTATCTGCCAGCATCCCGCATTGTCAGCCATGACAGCAAAGTGAAAAATTAACTCTTTCACTCCCTCACCCTACCCACCAGTTTCCTTCAATATGAGAAAGTGAAAGAGTTAAATTTTTTGCAGCTGGCGGTTACGGTGCGGGAGTGAAAGGGTTAAAACAGACCAAGGACTGGAAAGAAAAGTAAGTTTAAGTCATAAGAGAAAATGTTGGACGGACTTGCAGGGTGGCTGGGGACAGAGGGTGGAAGATGTGCTTGCGGCAACAAGGGATAGATACATATGGAAGGCCATGATCGCCAACGCCAGCGCATGCGGCAGGGCAGTTGATGATGATTAGGGGTGGGTCACATATAAAAATTCATGCATGTATCATACACTACAACATTACCGAGTGGACAAATCAACAGACAGTTTTGAGTACCAGTACTTCCTTCCAAGATGTCGGCGGAGATTGACTGATTTGGTTCAGTTTTTATGTCGACACCCACACCTCGGATGATATGGCCGTGGGGGATAACCATCCAAGGGAAATGGGGGGAAGTGGGACCTATATAATTCTGTACCGACACCACCGGAACAACAATGATGTTAAGATGGGACGGTGAGAAGGCCAATTTTTAATGTAGCGCACCCCGGAACAACAATGATGTTAAGATGGGACGGTGAGAAGGCCAATTTTTAATGTAGCGCACCCCCGGAACAACAATGATGTTAAGATGGGACGGTGAGAAGGCCAATTTTTAATGTAGTGCACCCCCGGAATCTAGCGGAAAATATGGGTCAGTTTTAATTAAATTAATTTGACGCCGTGGGACTGTAAGGACGACCGGTAACTCTTGTACAAGTACCGCGTCCCGCGAGGTTCACAAGTTGAGTCCCTTTATTTCTACCGTGTTGTTCGGAGCTTTTACGATACTGTGCATTTTGAGGTCCTGATCATTTCTGATACGTTCTTATGTGGGCGCGGATCAGGTTAGAAACGCTTAGGGAGTCCAGTTTGTGCGCACACGCGCAAGCACACTCACGCATACAAGCACGCACACACACACACACACCCACACACGTATATACATATATATGTTTGTATGTAAGCTACGCACAAAAAGTTAAGGATCACTATGAGAAAACAGGTACGTAATAAACTGAGTTCGCTACTGTTATTTATTTCTCAGTCCAGCCAAATTGTTATGAATTCTTGTTCATCTGTAAGTGGGCGATGTTGTGTTAGTGCGAAAATTGCACGGGATTCTCTACTACTGAGCTTGGCCGCAAACGGAAAAGCGGAAACTTGCGAAAAAGGACCTTGTTTTGGACCGTTCTGCCTGAACACATTGCACAAGCCAGATGGAAAAACCATTATGCACGTGCAAGCACTGCTGTTTATGTGTGAGATGCTGTCTCTTGCTTGGCTTTATAAGAAGACATTCCACCAGTAGTAGGCCTGATCTGACAATGCCTCCACGACGAAAATTGAGCTAGTTTGAGAGGGGACGAGCTGTTGCATGGTTCCAAGATGGTGTTCCCAAGCGAGAAGTGGCCAGGCGACTTCAGGTGTCCATCTCGGTCATTGTCAGACTGATTCAACGCTTCACAGCCACTGGGAGGGTCCATGAAAGACACAGATCTGGTCGACCGAAGAAGACAAACCCATGTGAAGATCGTCTCATTGAACGACAAGCCCTACAGACAAGAACAGCCTCTTCCAGCATCATTCGAAGGCAGCTGAGGGTGGCTACTAACATCAACATCAGCCAGCAGACCATACGGAACCGCCTTCATGGGTTTAACCTCCGTTCTCGTCGCCCAGCTGTACGGCCACGCTTAACTCCAGCCCATAGGGCAGCACGCCGCGCCTTCTGCAGACGTCACGTGAGGTGGACACGTCAGCAATGGTCCCAGGTCCTGTTCAGTGATGAATCACGCTTCACCATGAACCACAACGACGGCCGACTGAGGGTCTGGAGGCGCCCAGGACAACGCTTTATTGACACCACTGTCCAAGAAAAGGTGGCCTTTGGTGGAGGTTCTGTAATGGTCTGGGGGGCCTTCAGCCTTCACCACAGAACACCCTTGTATCATGTACAGGGTAACCTGACTGGCCTCCGATACCGGGATGAGATCCTTCGACCGCTGGCTGTGCCTACACTGCAGCAGATGGGACCGACGGCTGTCTACCAGGATGACAACGCTCGCCCCCACAGGGCAAGGGTGGTCAACGACTTCCTGCAGCAGTCTGGAGTCAACAGAATGGAGTGGCCAGCATGCAGTCCCGATCTCAACCCAATTGAGAATCTCTGGGATGAGCTGGATCGCAAAGTGAGGAGCAACCACCCCCCTCCCAGGGATGCCCAACACCTCTACCAGATGCTGCAGGCTGAGTGGCAGGCGCTTCCACAGAGGATCTTCACCAACCTGGTCAACTCGATGAGGACTCGCTCCGTCAAGTGCCAGAACAGCCATGGCGGTTACACGCATTACTGAACTTTTGGGAGCATCAGAATGCCCTGTCTTGTGATTTCAATGACTTTGGGAAATCAAATTTCGATACGTACCCACTTTGATCAAATGTACACACCAAACGATTGCTCGAAATTGAAGGCAATTGTGTATCGTTATCACTAAAGCATGGAATTAAATGTTTGCCAAACTTCAACGCATTGGCTTTCTTTTGAAAGTTATGAATTTTTGTGCAAGTGATCCTTAACTTTTTGTGCGTAGCTTATATATGTATATGCATACATATCTATCTGTCTGTCTGTCTCTCTGTCTCTCTCTCTCTATATATATATATATATACATACATATATGTATATATGGATATAGTGTGTGTGTATATATATACATAATTGATATATACTCCTAATCATAATTTAAGGGCCACTTCTTCCTTCCTCTCTAATTTTAAGTTGAAATAATTGACAATGTTTAGAATTGATTCTATGTTTTATTTCATCATTTCCACACCTGTTTTGGAAAAAGAAATTAGCACAATGACCCATTAGTGAACAGCACATGCATTTAAAGGAACATCCCCCCCTTTTCAAAAAACAGAAAGTGTCAGATTTGGCCAATCTGTTTTCAATATCGCGTGTGTCCGCCCCGAGCCTGGATGCATGCTTCACAGCGCCGATGCATCGACCCCACAAGGGTACGGAGTGTGTCCTGAGGGATGGCCGCCCACTCGATCTGCAGGATGTCGACCAGCCTGGCCAGGGTGCCCGGTGGGGGGTGGTTGTCCCTGATGCGCCTCCCGAGCACATCCCAGAGGTGTTCAATTGGGTTCAGGTCAGGTGAGCACGCTGGCCAGGCCATACGGACGACTTCATGCTGCTCCAGGAAGTCGGTCACAAGGCGTGCTCGATGCGCAGGTGCATTGTCGTCCTGGAAGATGGCGCCTTGACCAAGGTCCACAAGCGCAGGCAGTGCCACGGCCGCCAGAACCTCGTCCCGGTACCGGACCCCGTTCAGGATGCCGTCAATGGGGAGCAGGGGGGTCCGGGTACCACGGCTCATGCCACCCCACACCATCACCGACCCGCCGCCGTACCGGTTATGCTCTTGGACAGTGGCGTCAGCGAACCTCTCCCCTTGACGTCGCCACACCCGAGCCCGGCCATCGTTAAAGGTCAGGGTGAACCTGGACTCATCCGAAAACAAGACCCGGGCCCACTGTTGCCTTGTCCAGGTCACGTGCTCCCTGGCCCAGGTCATGCGGCGCACTCTGTTGACCGGTGACAGCACGGGTCGGACGGCCGGTCTCCGTGACCTCAAGTTTGCCTCATGTAGCCGTCTTCTCACCGTGCTGCAGCTGATGTTAGCACCTGTTGCGTCCCTCAGCTGACCCCTCAAGGTCACCGCAGTGGATGCCCTTTCCCTCAGGACGGAGAGGGCAAGGTAGCGGTCTTGCTGTCTTGTTGTTACTCTGGGTCGACCCGTGTGACGCCTTTCCTGGACTGCTCCAGTCTCATTGAAGCGCTCCAGCAGTCTCTGGATTGTGGAATGCGACACTTCAAGTCGTCTAGCAACTTCCCGCTGCGCTAGGCCTTCATCAAGCAGAGCGAGGGCTCTCCCCCGCTGCTCATCCGTCATCCGTCGTCTTGCAAGCATGGTTAAAACGAACCAAGAACGGGTCCTTTTTATCCTCGTCTGCGGGCAACTTTGGCTGGAGTAGTGTTCAAAAAGGGCTTGCCTTGCACGTGCAAAGCGAATTTTGTCGCTACCTTGCCTGCGTCGTCAGAGAGACCCTGCTGAAGATTCGACAATTTCGTGTGGAAATTGTCTTCCTTGGGCCGCCCATTGCAAATCGGCAAATCCCCAAACACGTGCCAAAAGGAAACTGCAATGTTGTCTGAGCTCTTATCCATTCAGTTACGGCAACGAATTGGAGAAAAGAGTAAGAGAAAATAGGTTATTTCTCCTTTCAAAAATTGACTCAAAAACGTTCCTGGCCCTTCAATAATGACGTGTAGTATATATATATAGATATATAGATAGACAGATAAATAGATAGATATAATATATGTATATGAAAAGGCCCAGGCTTTGGCAGACAACCGAGAGAGCTGGAGGAATTTGGTGAAAAAGTACGTAATGTGGCGCCCTGTTGTATCTCCGCGAAGTTAAAGAAATACTGCTACTACAAACTGGGCAAATAGCAAAGTCACCTATTCCCCCCCCCCCCCCCCTCAAAATTTAATTCACTGAGAAATAAATGTTGATGTTGTGGTTGTCTTTGTGGCTATATTTTACTCTTGTTGTTTCTAATTTTGTCAGTGATCATGGTAATGATGATGATAATGATGACAGTGATAATAATGATACTTATGATAATGGAAGTGTTTCTTTGTTTGTTTTTCATGTTTTCCCCTTTCTTTTCATAGTAAAACTTTTTACAGGTACAATGCAGCTGCTTAAAATTATTACAAAAACGGGATAACTGACTGAAACAATGAGAGTCAAAAAATTACTTTCTGTGTTGTATGTTTTACTCGTCTTCTTCTTTGTGATACCCTTGTGCCATTCATGAAAAAGTAACAAACAGTAAACTGTAAACAACACCCGTGCGCACACGCACAGAGACAACACACACACACACACACACACACACACAAGTACACGATGTTCCCAGACACGTGAATTAAGGCTGGCTGGTACAAGGGAGATAACAGCTGATCATTTAAAGCTAAGCTTGTCGGGGTTGCTTCCATAATACTGTCGACGGTCTCTCACTTGGTCCATTGCTCAACTTCATACCTGAGCATCGTCGATTCCTTCTTGTTTTGTCCGAACAACATCCTTATGCCTAGAAATTACAATGAAATACACTACGCACAAAAAGTTAAGGATCACTATGAGAAAACAGGTGCGTAATAAACTCAGTTCGCTACTGTTATTTATTTCTCAGTCCAGCCAAATTGTTATGAATTCTTGTTCAGCTGAAGTGGGCGATGTTGTGTTAGTGCGAAAATTGCACGGGATTCTCTCTACTACTGAGCTTGGCCGCAAACGGAAAAAGCGGAAACTTGCGAAAAAGGACCTTGTTTTGGACCGTTTCTGCCTGAACACATTGCACAAGCCAGATGGAAAAACCATTATGCACGTGCAAGCAATGCTGTTTATGTGTGAGATGCTGTCTCTTGCTTGGCTTTATAAGAAGACATTCCACCAGTAGTAGGCTGATCTGACAATGCCTCCACGACGAAAATTGAGCGAGTTTGAGAGGGGACGAGCTGTTGCATGGTTCCAAGATGGTGTTCCCAAGCGAGAAGTGGCCAGGCGACTTCAGGTGTCCATCTCGGTCATTGTCAGACTGATTCAACGCTTCACAGCCACTGGGAAGGTCCATGAAAGACGCAGATCTGGTCGACCGAAGAAGACAAACCCACGTGAAGATCGTCTCATTGAACGACAAGCCCTGCAGACAAGAACAGCCTCTTCCAGCATCATTCGAAGGCAGCTGAGAGTGGCTACTAACATCAACATCAGCCAGCAGACCATACGGAACCGCCTTCATGGGTTTAACCTCCGTTCTCGTCGCCCAGCTGTACGGCCACGCTTAACTCCAGCCCATAGGGCAGCACGCCGCGCCTTCTGCAGACGTCACGTGAGGTGGACACGTCAGCAATGGTCCCAGGTCCTGTTCAGTGATGAATCACGCTTCACCATGAACCACAACGACGGCCGACTGAGGGTCTGGAGGCGCCCAGGGTAACGCTTTATTGACACCACTGTCCAAGAAAAGGTGGCCTTTGGTGGAGGTTCTGTAATGGTCTGGGGGCTTTCAGCCTTCACCACAGAACACCCTTGTATCATGTACAGGTAACCTGACTGGCCTCCGATACCGGGATGAGATCCTTCAACCGCTGGCTGTGCCTACACTGCAGCAGATGGACCGACGGCTGTCTACCAGGATGACAACACTCGTCCCCACAGGGCAAGGGTGGTCAACGACTTCCTGCAGCAGTCTGGAGTGAACAGAATGGAGTGGCCAGCATGCAGTCCCGATCTCAACCCGATTGAGAACCTCTGGGATGAGCTGGATCGCAAAGTGAGGAGCAACCACCCCCTCCCAGGGATGCCCAACACCTCTACCAGATGCTGCAGCTGAGTGGCAGGCGCTTCCACAGAGGATCTTCACCAACCTGGACAACTCGATGAGGACTCGCTGCGTCGAGTGCCAGAACAGCCATGGCGGTTACACGCATTACTGAACTTTTGGGAGCATCAGAATGCCCTGTCTTGTGATTTCAATGACTTTGGGAAATCAAATTTCGATACGTACGCACTTTGATCAAATGTACACACCAAACGATTGCTCGAAATTGAAGGCAATTGTGTATCGTTATCACTAAAGCATGGAATTAAATGTTTGCCAAACTTCAACGCATTGGCTTTCTTATTTTGAAAGTTATGAATTTTTGTGCAAATGATCCTTAACTTTTTGTGCGTAGCTTATATTGAAGACTGTTGGTTATCAAATATTATTACATTTGTGTGGCGACCATTTGCTCTTATTTGAACATAATTGGCCAGAATGAGAGGTTTTCTCTCTAGTCTCTTCCATTTTTCTCTCCAAACTTGAGCAATTTTGATAGTGAACATAACACGAAACTTGAAAGATCCTGTTAAACACTTGTTCACTTTCAACTTCAATCGTACGTGCTGGACGAGGTAGGTTCAATCTTGCATGTCTTTCAGGCTTTGGAAAAAAAAATCAAGAAATCATAAAAGACACGAAAATAGAATCGGAAAGAGCAGGTAATACAATCAAAAACGACAGGTGCATATTTTCGGCCAACTGGATTTGTCAAGTGTAAGCTTAAGACCACAGAAAGAATAAACAACAAACAAAACAAAATTAAGAGAAAACGGCCCAAACTTCCCGGCTGCTTCGTCCAGTAGGAGAAAAAAAGATTCAAAATATCGAGTAAGGAAAATAAGTTCATTTTCGAGGAATTAAGCCATCATTTTTAGGGTTTGCAGTTTTGCAACCTCTGCAAAAAAAAAAAAAAAAAAAAAAAAAAAAAAAAGTAATTTTCGAAGAGTACGGTAAAGCCACCATTTTTTTTATATTTTTTTACGGTTTTGCAACCTCTGCCATTGGGAGAAGAGTGTTGCTGACCTTGTCTACAGCTGGTTTGAAATTTGTGATAATACCAGATGTCTATTGTAATGATGTGTTTTTACTGATGTTGGTGTTGAGGTCCAGGTACGGTGGAGGCCTGGTCACCGTCTAACATACGCAGTGCTTGGTTCTGGATGTAGAGTTGTGTGTAACCAGTCTGTGTGCGTGTGTGTGTGTGTTATGTTTATTTCCTTCTCTCTTTTCGTAATAAATGAAATACAGCTGTCTAAAATTGTTACAAGAACAAGACATTTGGCAGAAACAGTAAGACTCAAATAAATTATTTGCGACGGTCTGTTTCATTTTTCTTCTTGTTTTCGATAGGCTTGGGCCATTCATGAAAAAATTATCAAATAGCAAACTGAATACAGTCACGCAGACATACACACATTCCTTTACACACATACTCACACACAGACACAAGAAAAAAGAAAGGTGCACGATGCTCCCAAACGTGTTACCGTCATTACTGACCTCAACAAGGGAGACTACGTCTGATCGTTTAACGCTTGTCAGTGGTTGTTTCTCTTACACTGCCGACCATCTCTCGCTCTCTCTCTCTCCTCTCTCTCTCTCTCTCTCTCTCTCTCTCTCTCTCTCTCCTCTTCTCTCTCTCTCTCTCTCACGTGGTCCATTCAGATCAAATTCATAGCCTGAGTATCGATTATTTCTTATTTTGTCAGAACAACATCATTATGCCCAGAAATAACAGTAAAATAGATTGAAGACTGTTGGTTATCAAGTATTTATCATACTTATGTGGCGATCACTTGCTCTTATTTAACACAATTAGCCAAAATGAGAGCTTTTTTTCTCTTTAATCTCTGCCATTTTTCACTTCGGACTTAGTTCCTACGTGCTGAACGAGGTAGGCTCAATCTTGCATCTCTTTCAAGCTTTTAACAGAAAATAACAAGAAACCAGAAAAACACGAACATAGAATCAGAACGCGCATTTATTACAACTAGAAAAGACAGGCACAAATTTTCGGCCAACTGGCCTTTGTCAGGCGAAAACGTAAGACCACAAAAGAACAAAGAACAATGCAGAATTAGGATAAAAAGGTCAAAGCTTCCCTGCTGCTTCGTCCAGTAGGAGATAAGGACACAATATCAAGTACGGAAAATAAATTCATTTTCAAGATGTTAAGCCACCATTTTCACGGTTTGGAATTTTGCAACCTCTACTATTGGAAGAGGAGTGTCTTGACCTTGTCTACAACTGGTTTGAAATCTGTGGTTATTATTGTTAATTTTGTTTAAAGCCCAGCCGACTGCGTTGAGCCTATATCAAGGCTATAACTGTTTCAAAACATACGCAATACTTCAACAGCGGAAAAAAATGCATTCGTGTACATAATCTAAGCGCCACTCCGTCCAATTTATCGCACAGGGGATTTAAAAACATACCTGAATACAGAGTTAAACATAACTTGAGGACACCAAAGCATACAAAAGAATGGGCCTAAATTACCTAAAATTGCTTCGCATATCTCATTTCTTTATAGCCAAAAATGCGCTTAATACATGTATCCAGGTATCTATCCTGAGAGAAAGTCTCACCTGTCTCACCTGTCGGCGACACCGGGTTCAGTGTTGGCCGTTGCACATCTGGATACCACCATTCTCCCTCTAGGCCGCTCTGTCTTGACTTTTGTCGACAATTTCTTGACTATTTAGGCCATGATTTTGGTTATTTTCTCGATGTTATGAGATTGGAGGTCTGCTCTGCTGCCTCGATTCTTCTGAGATCAGTTTTTTTCAGAGTCCAGGCTTCGCAGTCACAAATCATGACAGGCCAGCTCAAACATTTTTGAAGTCTAACTTTTAGGCCATTTGGTATGCTTCTGTCTCTCCAGATGCTGTCGAATTTGGACCACATTTTGCTTTGCCATTCCAATTCTTATTTTGATGTCTTTGGAGAAGGTTCCATCGTCAGTTTTGACAGAGCCAAGGTATTTGAAATCTTTAACATTTTCTAAAGGAACTTTGTTAATGTGATGTCATGATTGTTTTCAGTGTCTTTGCCTTTGATATGTAGCACTTTTGTTTTCTTGGCGTTCAAGTTTAGACCAGCCTTTTTGCCTGCTGCATCTACCCTGTATAGAATTCTTTTTATGCTGGTAATGTTGTCTGCTAACAGCACATTATCATCGGCATAGCGCAGGTTTGTAAGATTTTTTTCCTCCCATCTTATGCCCATGCCTTCTATGTCAGCATCTCTCGTGACTTGTTGCGTGTGGATGTTAAAGAGATACGGTGAGAGGATACAACCATGTCTGACTCCCATGCGGATATTGAAGAATTCACATTTCTGACTGTTCCATCTAACTGTAGCCTTTTGGTCTTAATATAATGAGGCAGTTAATGCAGTGATGTGTTTGGGAAAACCCATTTGGAGAGAAAGTACGTAAGACTATCAAACACATACAGATGAATGGACCAGTAAGGCAGAAAACTGATAGGAAGAAATGACAGAAAGCAAAGGAAACAAGATAGAAACAAAGACAGTGACAGAAAAGAGGAAATTTCTAGCTCAGATTTTCATTTGATTTGATTTTGATTTGGAATAGTTTTTACGTCGACACCCGCCTCAGGTGATATGGCCGACAGGGATAACCATCCCAGGGAAGTGGGAGAAGGGGGACTTATCTAACCCTATACTGACACCAACAGAACAACAGTGATGTTAAGATAAGACAGTGAGATGGCCAGTTTTAATGTAGCCACCCCGGGAGTTGAACCCACAACCATTATAGCATGTGAATCCGACGCTCAAACCAACTGAGCTACTGGGGCCCGCTGTCAGGTTTCCAGAAGGTGGGGATACTATTTATACTGAAAGAGTCCCCGGCATCCCCAGGGATGTGTGCGTTTTGCGTCAGTAATTTTCTGATTTTTCCTACTTGACTTCAGTAGCTGTTAGTGGCATGACTTGGTGTTTGTTTTTCTCACTGGTTGGGTCATTTGTTTCTCATCAGTTCCATATGCACTGGCATCGTCCACAGTCTTCTAATGGGATAAGTGTGGCTGTTCTCGCGCGCTCACGCACGCTTGCACTGCAGACACACACGTACACACATGCACGCAGGCACACACACACTCTCTCTCCCTCACACACACACACAGATACACACACACATACGCACACACTAACACACACACACAAACGCAAACACACACATGCTCAAATGACAATAAACAAATACAAGCACACAAGCATAGACGCATACACACACAAAAACTCCACACACACACACACACACACACACACACACACACACACACACACACACACACACGCACACACACACACACCACACACACACACACACCACATGAACAGACAAAAGACATAGGCAGACATGCTGTAGTGTGGAAGTCGTACAGTGCAGTGTTGTCTGTCTCACAGTCACAGGGGGTTAGTTAACCCTTTGACTCCCGCACGCTGTCCACCAGCATCCTGCATTGTCAATCATCCTAGCAAAGCAAATACTCAACCCTTTGACTCCCTCACTCTATCCAACAGCTTCCTGCAGGAAGGTGGTAGATAGGGTGAGAGAGTCACTAAAGGGTTAAGTTTTTGCAGTTGGGGTGGATAGGGTAAGAGAGTAACTAAAGGGTTAATTTTTTTGCGGTTGGTGATAGGGTGAGAGAATCACTAAAGGGTTAAGTTTTTGCAGTTGGTGGATAG
>CM060313.1:95283977-95298977 GCA_030674185.1 Monoplex corrugatus | reverse complement strand
AAATATCAAGTATTGTACAGCACTTTTGTAGACAGGATTATAAAGGTAAAAAAATCAAGTATTGTACTGCACTTTTGTAGACAGGATTATAAAGGTAAAAATATCAAGTATTGTACTGCACTTTTGTAGACAGGATTATAAAGGTCAAAAAATCAAATATTGTATTGCACTTTTGTAGACAGGATTATAAAAGTCAAAAAATAAAATGTTGTATTGCACTTTTGTAGACAGGATTATAAAGGTCAAAAAATCAAATATTATATTGCACTTTTGTTGACAGGATTATAAACGTCAAAAAATCAAATATTGTATAGCACTTTTGTTGACAGGATTATAAAGGTCAAAAAAACCCAAAAAAACATTGTACTGCACTTTTGTTGACAGGATTATAAAGGTCAAAAAATCAAATATTGTATTGCATTTTTGTAGACAGGATTATAAACGTCAAAAAAATCAAATATTGTATTGCATTTTGTAGACACGATTATAAACGTCAAAAAATCAAACAATTTTTTATGTATTGCATTTTTGTAGACAGGATAATAAACGTCAAAAAATCAAATATTGTATTGCACTTTTGTAGACACGATTATAAACATGGACTATTGTGAGAGAAACTAACAATATCAACAATATTTATATGATGTGCATAAGTATACAGAATAGCAGTAAATGGTTTTTAAGTGACATGTGAGCTGGTTGGTTCTTTTGACAGAGCCGTGGAGGCAGGATCTGATGTCCTGGGTTCTGTCCCGACCAGCGACATTACAACTTGGCTTGTTGGCTGCCCATCTTCATATTTCCATCATTCTGGTGGTGTCAACGTTGTTTTTCTTTGTGTGTGTGTGTGTGTGTGTGTGTGTGTGTGTGTGTGTGTGTGTGTGTGTGTGTGTGTGTGTGTGTGTGTGTGTGTGTGTGTATGTATGTGTGTGTATGTGTGTATGTGTGAGTGTGTGTGTTTTTTCTTTCTTCCTTTTTTTTTTACAATACTAGTACAGTGGAGTCCATTAATAACGACAACTGTAATAACGAGAACACTGTAGTAACAAGACATTTTTCAATCCCCGTTTTTTATCCTTCTTAATCTTTAAGAATAAACCATTGGGTTTAACGAGAGTTAGTGGATAATCATCTCGGTAATAACGAGAGATTTTCTATCCTTCCTGGTCACAAAAGTTCTCGCCACTCGCCCCACCCCCACCTCGTCGTCAAGTTCCCGGTAGGGCACATCTCGTGGTGGCCGGTAACAAAGAAAAACAACGAAAGGCGCGTCCTTGTGCGGTGTGAAATCAAGGGACACTATCGATTAATTATGAACACATCGACGGCGCAGGTGCCAAGATTATTTCCCTTTGTTTCCCTTGGTAAATTCGTCATTTGGGAATAACGAGAACTCGGCAATAGCGAGAAAATGTGCCTGGGCCGTCCGCTCTCGCTATAACAGAGTTTCACTGTATCTAAAAATGTAGGTAAAACATAGGCTAGGTAGGACCTCAGGACCTCACCAGCTCATGGGTTTATGTGCAGGCTTAATTGGGATGTGCCATGATCACCATACACATGGCACCTGTGACGTTAGTGTATATGGAATTCGTTCTGAGCGTGGAGACGTCATCTTGAGAAACTGAAACTGAAACTGAAACTGAAACTCAGCTTAGTGTTTCAAAGGTCTTCCCTCCTCCCTCCCTCCTCCCTCCTTTACACTCCTCAGTTCAAGACCTTGCCAGTGCACAGGGTTTTGTGCAGGGTCAGGGAGTCTGCCAGATAATAGCTGACAGATTTGGGTGGGGCGCAAATGGAATTGCTCAAGGGCGATGAATCCCTCTTGAACAAACTCTATCCTCCAGATTTCAACCTTCTAAGTGATACGTGGATAGAATCGATGAAAGCAGTCATCTGCATACACATTGTTTTCGTTTCATTCCAGATTTATTCCTTCCTTTGCTTTTATTTATACTTAGTAGTATTTATTCATAACTGTTCTGAAGTGACGTTATGACAACAAGGACAAAACAGAAAAAAAACAATTCGCCTATTTTAAAAAAACAGAAAAAAATATTTTTCTGTCTATTCATGCCTCTACGTATTTATTTACCTTATTTTTTTCCTAAGAGTGGTGTTTATACATAAAACATATCAATTTTGTATTCTTTGTCAAATAAAAGTATTCCAACAAACAAGAATTCTAAGCAAATTACAAACATGCTTTACGAGGACTCTCTCTCTCTCTCTCTCTCTCTCTCTCTCTCTCTCTCTCTCTCTCTCTCTCTCTCTCTCTCTCTCTCATGAATAGAAATTCTAAATTATACTTAGCATTCATTGACTTCAGAAAAGCGTTTGACTCTGTAAACAGGAATGCATTGTGGAATGTATTGCGAAAGTGTGGCGTGAATGGAAAACTGTATACAGCGGTGAGAGGAATTTATGATACAGTATTAGCTTGTGTGAGAGATAAATGTTTGTGCAAAGAGTTTTTCAACTGTCCAAGAGGAGTGAAGCAAGGATGTTTATCAAGTCTTCAATTGTTTTGTTTTTTCATAAATGAATTAGCTATTGAATTACCCAAAAATGGACGGCACGGTGTACAGATTATCCCAGGAGTTATTGAAGTTTTTTTTTGATGTTATTAATTTTGCGGATGATGTAGTACTAATCTCGGATACAGCTATTGGACTACAAAATCAGTTAAACATTCTTAACCAAGAAGCAGACAGATTATATTTAAGTGTTGATCTTGATAAAACTAATAATCTTGTTTTCTGTAAGGGAGGGCACCTTTCAAAAAATGAAAATTGGCTGTATGGGGATTATCAGGTTAAAGTGATCAATTCGTATAAATATCTTGGACTGATTTTTACTACGAAATTAAGCCTAACAGCAGCCTGGACAGAAATGTGTACGAAAGCAAAAAGGGGTGTAATTGAAATACTGAAAGCGATGAAAAAATTAAACTCTGTTGACCCCTCTCTTTATTGGAAGACTTTTGATACACAAATTGAACCAATACTAACATACGCAGGGGAAGTTTGGGATACTTTAGAAAATAAACACACGGAAATTGTACATACATTTGCAATCAAACGTTTTCTCAATGTGCCAATTCATTCTTCTAATAAAATGGCGTATGGAGAAAGTGGCAGATATCCGTTAAGTATGAGTACCAACGTTAAGTGTGTAAAGTACTGGCTAAGGATTTTGAAACTACCAACAACAAGATTATGTAGACAGGCTTATGATATGATGCTACACGAACACGAAAGAGGGAAACATAATTGGATAAACAATTTAAAGAACATTTTGACAAATACCGGGTTTGGAATAGTTTGAATTAGTCAGGGTGTAGGTAGTGAAACTGCATTTCTATCTGAATTCAAAGATCGTTTAATTAGCTCTTATAAACAAAGTTGGCATTCCCAGGCAGAAGAAGATACAAATGTGCATGGTATTTCTCCTTTAAAAACATTTTCCAGGCAAAAAAACATTTTTCAGTTGTTACAAATAATTAGCACCGGAGCATACTTGCAAGTTTTAGAACAAGAACACTTGGTCTTGATGAGAGTCAAAGATGGTTTCAGCGGAGCAGTGAGGATAGTTTACTTTGTAGATTATGCCACCAAAAAAGGAAGACGAAAATCATTTTATTTTTGAATGTGAAGCTTATAGCACTGTTAGAAATAGATGTAATATATTTTCCTCCAGAGCAGCGCTAAGACGTGATCTATGGTCAATATTAGCATGTGAAAAAACAGAATTTACAGTCAATTTCCAAATATCGTGGAAGCACATGGGATAAGAAAAAGAACATTGCTGCTTTAATTTCAATATAAAAAAGTTTTCTGTTAAGACTGATAGCTTTTATTTAACCAAAATAGTAAAGTTCAATACTAGGCATACTTGGATGGTCACGCATGTCTGTTTCCACTGTAAAACTGTTGTTAAGATCTTGTAAATGTTACTGTTTTTGCTTTTTATTTGAATCTTTCATTTTTTTGTTTTCTTTACTTGTTTCCCTTTATTTCCATTTATTGCCAGCATGAGAGGGATGAGTTATACCCCTTGGCGCTAAAACTATGTATATGGTTACGTCAATAAATGGCGCGCTAAGCACGTCAAGCATCTCTCTCTCTCTCCCTCTCCCTCTCTCTCTCTCTCTCTCAAACACATGAGCATGCACCTACTTAGAGCTTGTCTACATACATGACTGAAAATGTGTGTGTTTGTTTGTGTGTATGTGTGTGTGTATGTGTTTGTGTTTGTTTGTTTGTTTGTTTGTGTGTGTGTATGTGTTTGAGTGTATATACGCGCGCGTGTGTGCGCGCGGGTGCTTGTGAGTTTGTGTGCGCGTGCATGTATATATATAAAAATATATATATATCATCATCATCATCAGGTGCCCTGCCGCATGGCGTTGGCGATTATGGACTTCCATCCGTCTCTATCTCTCGTTGCCCCTAGCATCTCCCCCACCCTCCTTGTCCCCAGCCACTCTGCAAGTCCGTCCAGCATTTTCTCCCTGGGTCTACCTGGTGCTCTCTTTCCCTTCAGCTTTCCCGTTGTGACCAGGTGCTCCAAATCCCCTTTCCTCATAAAATGGCCTATAAATGTTGCCTGTCTTTTCCTAATCTTCCTTATGAGTGATCTACTTGCGTCTGCCTCCATCAAGACTGTCTCGTTTGTTTTCTTTGCTGTCCATGGAACTCTCAACATTCTTCTTAGAAACCACATCTCGGCTGCCTCAATCTTGTTCTGGCTTTGCTTGTTGACTGTCCACGCCTCACATCCGTATAACAATATTGGTTCTATATAGCATTCAAGGACTCTCTTCCTGATGTAAATTGATAGGCATTTGTTGGTAAGAATACTTGTCATCTTCTTGAATGCTGTTTTGGCTTGGCCGATTCTGCCGGCTATTTCCGATGTGCATCTGCCGTCTGACGAAATGACCGTTCCCAGGTATTTGAACTTATTAACCTGTGTCAAGGCTGTGCCATTTGCTGTTATTTTGCATGAGGGGATTTCATGTTTTTTACTGATCACCATGACTTCAGTCTTCCTGCTGTTTAGTTCCAACCCCTTACCTTTGCTTTCTATTTCTAGTATATTCATAAGGTTTTGTAGGTCCCTTTCATTTTCTGTAATTAGCACGGTGTCATCTGCGTATCGAATGTTGTTTATCATTTTCCCTCCAACCTTTAATCCAGGATCTTCTTCTAGGTTTCTTATGATGTTTTCGCTGTAAAATGAAAACAGATCTGGTGACAAAACACAACCCTGTCTGACTCCTCTTTTGATGTTTTGGAAAGAGCTTATATTGTTTTCTATTCTCATTGCAGCTGTTTGTTCCTAGTACATATTTCTGATTATTCGTAGATCTTTTCCATCAACATTGAGTCTCTCCAGTTGGTTGATCAATTCTTCATGTCGTACCCGATCGAAAGCCTTGGTATAGTCAACAAAGCATAAATACAAATCCTTATTCATCTCAATTGACCTCTCTATGATAGTTTTTATGATGTATATGGCATTAATAGTTCCCTTCCCTTCCACAAATCCACACTGTTCTTCTGCTATTTCTCTTTTGATTCTATTCCTTGTCCTCATCATAATTATTCTTAACAGGATTTTTGTTACATGACTCATCAAACTGATTGTGCGATGGAGTTCGCATTCTATAGCCCCTGTCTTCTTTGGAAGTGCAATGAGAATTGATTTTGACATATCTTTGGGGATTTTTCCAGAGTCGTAAATTTCATTTAGGAGGACTGTTATTTTTTCTATGCCAAATTCCTCCAGGGCTTCAATCATCTCTGTAGTAATGTTGTCTGGTCCTGGGGCTTTTCCTGGTTTCATCTTTTTCAGTGCTGCTCTAACTTCATCTTTCATTATGGGTGGTCCTTCAAAGTTCTTTTTCATAATGTGTTCTTCGTTTCTGTCATCCTCAAAAAGGTCTTTAATGTACTCTCCTCATCTTTCCAGTATTTTGTCTTTTTCCATGATAAGCGTGCCATCTTTCGATTTTAAGTAACCAGTTGATGTGCATGTACTTTTCCTATGGACAATTTCTTCAATTCGTCTGTAAATACCCTGAGGATCCATTTTGTGTCGGTCTTCTATCTCTTTGCATTTTGTGTTCAGCCAAGCTTCCTTAGCTTCATTGCACATATACCTGATTTCTTTGTTTATCTTCCTGTATAATAAAAAAAAACTACCTCTGCATAAGCAAAAACAAAAACAACACACACTTACACAGACACACACACATATATTATATGCAGACACATTACTAACTACACTACACAACACAACACGCCCTAACATATACATATCTACATATATATATGTATACACACACACACACACACACACACACACACACACACACACACACACACACACACACACACACACAACATATATATATATATATATATATATATGCAGACACATTACTATATATAATTTTTATATATATATATAGTAATGTGTCTGCATATATATGTGTGTGTGTCAGTGTAAGTGTGTGTTGTTTTTGTTTTGCTTATGCAGAGGTAGTTTTTTTTTCCTGGCAATTCCATTTACAGTAACGTTTTTAGTGTTAAAAACAAGTTTCGATAACATAACAGCAATGATAATAACACCGATAACAAAAATAGCCAAGAACAAACAGTCAAACCAATAAACAATGACAGTGACCTGTTCACATGACCCCTCTCTCATTTTCTAATCAGTTACTGTTCTGCAACACAAGGCAAACAATAGTTGGAAACGGTCAATGTACATGTATAATCGTCCGTGACTACAATACTTACTGCTCTTGACGATAACAGAATTTCAAGTTGATGTCTCCTGTTACGTGCTGTTGATGTAAATAGACCATGACGTGGTTCTGTATCGGCTTGAGTGTCATAGAATCTGTAATACTGTGATTTCATGGTTAAATATTATCATAGTTGACGTACTCAAAGATTCTCACAATCAATGGTCTCTCATCATCATCATCAGGTACCCTGCCGCATGGCGTTGGCGATCATGGCCTTCCATCTGTCTGTATCTCTTGTTGCCTCAAGCATCTCTTCCACCTTCTTTGTCTTCAGCCACTCTGTAAATCCGTCTAATATCTTCTCCCTGGGTCTACCTGGTGCTGTCTTTCCCTCCAGCTTTCCCGTTGTGACCAGGTGCTCCAATTCCCCTTTCCTCATAAAATGGCCTATAAATGTTGCCTGTCTTTTTTCCTAATCTTCCTCATGAATGATCTCCTTGTGTCTGCCTCCATCAAGACTATCTCGTTTGTTTTCTTTGCTGTCCATGGTACTCTCAACATTCTTCTTACAAACCACAATGGTCTCTATTTTCTTGAAACGTATCAGAGCTATGGCGTCCTTCAAGGCTCACGTCTCTGATCAGTACTGTTCGTTCATTACACTGAACCTGTGTCTTGTGTCATTTCCTCTTATCATCTGTCACATAAAAACTTTGCAGACGATGTTCAGGTTTATATTGTGGCATTTTGATAGACGTTGATCTGATGATTTTTATCACTCAGTTATAGTATAGTAAAGAAAACAAACGAGACAGTCTTGATGGAGGCAGACACAAGAAGATCATTCATAAGGAAGATTAGGAAAAGACAGGCAACATTTATAGGCCATTTTATGAGGAAGGGGGATTTGGAGCACCTGGTCACAACGGGAAAGCTGGAGGGAAAGAGAGTACCAGGTAGACCCAGGGAGAGAATGCTGGACGGACTTGCAGAGTGGCTGAGGACAAAGAAGGTGGAAGATATATTTGCGGCAACAAGGGATAAATACATATGGAAGGGCCATGATTGCCAACGTCATGCGGCAGGGCACTTGATGATGATGATGAGTATAGTATAAGTGAACTGACGTTTTCGATGACAGAGTATAAAATCCACCTAAACGATGATAATAAGAGAGAAGTAATATCCATTTTTCCACCAACACTCCAAAAGTGCCCTTCTATCTATCTGCCATGCCTATCAATGGCAATGGCAGTCCATAGTACATTCATATCATGTAGATAATCTGGATTATAACATTCGATCAGTCACTCTACTTTAAACAGCGCATACCGAGCAATTTGCGAAGTGGCCCACATAGATACCAGGACGATTAGTGATTTTAGTCAATACCTTTTCACTGATGCCACTGAAGTATTTGTTCCTTCATATCTTCCGTCTCGACTAGACTATTTGCTAGTGCGTGGAACGTAATGTGTGCACGCGGGCTTTTGTCTATCTCATGCCAATGGATACCTAAGCTTTAGTTTCACTTTCAGTTTCAGTTTCTCAAGATGACGTCTCCGCGCTCGGAATGAATTCCATATGCACTAACGTCACAGGTGCCATGTGATGGAGAAGATCCAAATTGATCACGGCACAAGCCTTTAAGCATGCACATAAATCCATGAGCTGGCCAGGTCCTGAGGTCCTACCTAGATAGTTCCATAACCCTGGGTTCGTAGGGGAGTGAGGTGGCAGAGACCCCAACTTTTCCCGGGGCCAGCACCACGGAGGGCGGCGCCCATCCCCTCTCCTCTCCCTCGCTTCAAAGTCATATTCATATTCACTGTTTTTAAACAAAGACTTCAGAAAGACTTCACCTGCAGGAAGCTGGTGGATAGGGTGAGGGAGTCAAAGGGTTAAGTTTTGCTTTGCCATCACTGATGACGTGGCAGGGTGAACTCGCTCCATCTATACAAAGTTATCCGCGATATGGACACCATATCGTGGTAGAAATAAAAAAAATCCATTGCGTCATTTTTCACACGTTTATGACATTGAGAATCGGGATGGTAGTGATGATATCTTGATGGAGGCAGACACAAGTAGATCACTCATAAGGAAGATTAGGAAAAGACAGGCAACATTTATAGGCCATTTTATGAGGAAGGGGGATTTGGAGCACCTGGTCACAACGGGAAAGCTGGAGGGAAAGAGAGTACCAGGTAGACCCAGGAAGAGAATGCTGGACGGACTTGAAGAGTGGCTGGGGATGAGGAGGGTGGGGGAGATGCTAGGGGCAACGAGAGATACAGATGGATGGAAGTCCATGGTCGCCAACGCCATGCGGCAGGGCACCTGATGATGATGAGTGATGATTTTATTGAGTTCCATCTAGGACTGAGACTCCTGACATAGCTTACCTTCACAAAAATCATATCCTGGCGTCAATCGGGCGCGAGAGATAGAGACACATACGGTGTTGGTCAGGAAATTTTGACATACACCCTCAGTGACACATCCACACAACGGACGAGACCCGACTATGTTGTCTCAGTCTTTCAAACGAGCCCGTAGAAAGTTGAACCTACGGATAGGGAGCTGTTTGGAAGTGAAAAACACACACACACACACACACACACACACACACACACACACACACACACACACACACACACAACACAACACACACACACACACAACACACACACACACACACACACACACACACACACACACACACACACACACACACACACACACACAGGCACACACGGACACACACCCACACACACACACACGCGCGCGCGCGCGCGCAAGCGCAGAAAAAAGGGGGAAAAAAAGAAAAGAAAAAAAAGGAAAAAGAAAAGAGAGAGAGAGAGAGAGGTACAGAGAGAGACAGACAGACAGACAGACAGACAGATACAGACAGAGACAGAGATAAAGAGACAGACAGAGAGAGAGACACACAGAGAGAGAGAAAAAGAAATAGAGTGAGAGACAGAGAGAGAGACAGAGACAGAGACAGAAACAGAGAGAGAGAGAGAAGAGAGAGAGAGAGACAATGACAATGACAATGACAATGATGCTTTATTTTTCAACGGTAAAAGCTATTGGCTAGAAGCCATTTTTCAAACTTGCCGTTGCTATTCTATACACATGACATTTGTTTACAGTAACAAGTACAGCTTAAGGAAAATACATGTTGAATACTAAAATTAAGATACAATGAAATCAAGAAACGTACACAGTCACCACTTAGAGATAGGTAGATAGATAGATAGATAGATAGATAGATAGATAGATAGATAGATAGATAGATAGAGAGAGAGAGAGAGGTAGATAGTATAGATAGATAGATAGACAGATGAGCAGGTAGATAATGATAAGTAAATAAAGAAAGAAAGATAATGTTGATAGTGATAATAATAAAAATAAGACGAAGAAGAGGAAGAAGAAGAAGGAAGAGGAGGAGGAGGAGAGGAAAACACAGTAAACAAAATAGTAATAAGATAAAACAAAATAAAATGAAATAGAGGGAGAAGAAACATTACATGTGACAAATTTATAGAAGATAAATCAAGCGTCAAATAGACTAATGTTCTTACAATTAAATCAAAGAAGATGAAATCAATTTTCTGATTACACACAAAAAATATTAACACTGTTACAAACAACAATTACTACTACTACCACTACTACTACTACTACTACTACTACTACTACTAAACTCAAAGATAATAAATGGAGGTAGAAAAAAGAGCAGTTCAGAAGGATGATTAGAGGGAAAAAAAAAAAAAAAAAAAAAAAAAAGGGGGAGGGGTAGCAAACATTGGGTCGATTGAAGGCATAAACACATAAAATTCTACAGGAGACAGAAAATCAACAGATGATATGAATTCAAATAGACAAATGTATAGATAGATAAATAAAGTAAATGTTACTTTCGACAATAGGAAATTACAGTAATGATAAACGCATATGTAGGCTATAATAGAAATATCATACATGTGTAAACAAATCAATAATTCATGTAATAAGACATAAATAAATCAAGAATAGTAACCATAATCAAGCGCCGTTTTTCTTGATAGGAGAAGAGAGATACAAGCATGATATGGATAACAGTTGGAGAAAAGTGACAAATACAGACAGCAGATAAGAGCCAACCAAACAAACAGACAATATGGCTCACAGATAAGATGGGCAAGCAAGCAAAGCAAAAAACAAACAAACAAACAAAATGAACAAAGGCAATGAGAAATAAAGAAGAAGCAAGACAGAATCAAACACGTCATAGAGTCATCAACAAATCATCGCATATAATACAGAAATAAATACTGGTTGGCAGTTTGAACTGTTAAAATATCAATAATGTTAAAGAGAAAAAAAAAAAAAAAAAGAACACGAATTATCATTGTGCATACACACACACACACACACACACACACACACACACACACACACACACACACACACACACACACACACACACACACACACACACACACAATCACACATACACACACATTGACTAGATTAGATGTCATAGGTTGAAAGGCAGCTGACGTTATTGTTGCTAACTGAGGTAATCTACGACACTGACGTAAGGTATTTAAATAAAGTAACTTTGAAGGAAGAGAGTGATTGAGTGTTTGTGATATTTGGGGGGAGGGTGTTCCATAGTTGTGCACCAGAAAACGATAAACTATTTTTATATATGTCAATTCTTGGACGGATAATTTTGAATTGATTTTGTCTTGAGTTTGAGTATGATCGCACATTCTGATTAAACAAATTGAGAAGATATTGCGGAACATTCCTTTTTGATACTTTAAACATTGTGATACCTTTATTGAACATTAAGTGTGACTTTAGAGGGAGGATTCCTAACTGTTTAAGTTTTTCATCTGTTGTTAAAGTGGGATCTGGCATGATAAGTTTTGCTGCCCTCCTATGTAAGGTGTTCAATTTTTTTAGATGAACTTCACATGAGCTATCCCACAGTGTAGAGGCATAATCTATGTGCGATTTAATATGAGCATTATAAAATAATTGGCGTGTGTTTGTATCTGTTAGATATCTTAATTTGGACAGAATAAATAAGTTCTTGGAGATAATCCTGCATAAATAATCAATGTGGTTTTGCCAGGTAAGATTATGATCAATGAGAACTCCCAGTAGACGGTGTTCAGGTATTTGTGCAATAGAATTACCTCTCAAAGACAGATTGAGTGACAGAGGGCCAAGCTGCCGTTTTTGGCGTGTGCATATAACCATACATTCAGTTTTCGTAGGGTTCAAAGCCATGGCGTTTTTAGCACACCAATCAGAAATTTCATTTAGGCTCTTTTGTAAACGTGTGTTTACAGTCGCTATGCTTGTGTCTTGTGTATGGATTGTTCCGTCATCAGCGAACATATCACAGTGAACTGTGGGATCAGATATATGAAGTGGTAAGTCATTTATGAATACAGAAAACAGAATGGGTCCTAAGACTGATCCTTGAGGAACGCCACATTTCACATGACCCTCGGATGAATATGATCCATTAAGATGTACTTTTTGTTTGCGTTCATGAAAGTAGGAATTGAAAAATGAAACTGTTGAGTCGTTGGCAAGGTACGTTCGTAATTTAGCTAGTAAGACATCATGATCAACGAGATCAAAAGCCTTTTTAAAGTCTTCAAATACTGCTCCAGTTAATTTGCAGTCATTCATGGCTAATAACCAGGTGTCAGCAAGCCGTGTTAGGGCTGTTTGACAAGAGTGGTTCTGACGGAAACCAGATTGCAGTGGGTGAAGAATACTTTTGGTTTCCAGGTAGTCTGAAAGATGTTTATGGATATGTTTTTCTAAAGGCTTTGACAGGACAGAGAGAAGAGAAATTGGCCTGTAATTATTTATTTGTGAAAGATCTTTTGTTTTTGGTAAGGGTACAACTTTGGCCTGTTTTAGAGCTCTGGGGAATACGTTGTTTTTTATGCTGATGTTGTAAATATATGTAAGTGGTTCCGTGATGTAGGGAAGAGACAGTTTTAGTATTTTGGGACTGATTTCATCTGGTCCTGATGATTTTTTATTATTCATTTTATTTATATACATTCCAGTTTCATGGACTGCTATACTGGGAATACTAAATGAACTTGTATTATTGGTCCTCTCTTTGCAAAAGTTAATCAGATTTTCAGAGGGGACATATTGATCACAGTTAGAAATAGGACGGGTTAGTAGTTCTGATACTGACAGAAAATGATCATTGAATTTTTTTGCTGGGAAAATGAGAGGCGTGCCTGGGAGCTTTTTCCCACTTCCCTTAATAACTAAGTTCATTGCTCTCCATAGTGATGATACATCTTTATTGTTTTTTACCAGTCGATCAAAGAGAGACTTCTTGGCTTGACGGACCATTGATTTTACCTTATTACGCATCGTTTTGTATTCAATGAAGCGTTTTTCTTTCTTGAGTTTATCTCGTAATGACATCGCATTGATAATGTCTGTTGACAGCCATGGGGGCATTGTTGGATGCTTTACTCTTTTCCGTCGTAGTGGGGCATGTTTATTTAGGACAGTCGTGAACAAGTTGTACCAAATGTCTAGGGCTTCGTTAGGATTACTAGTACTAAACACACTACTGAACTCTACTCTACCAAGATCAGAGAGGAATGCATCCTCATCAAAGTGTTTGAATGATCTATATGTTATACATGTATGATTATTCTTTTTTATTTTTTTGAACTTTGGCTGACCAGGTGCAGTTTACAGGTTGATGATCACTTATGCTTAAATCATCTACAGCTGCATTAATTATTGCCTCTGGTTTGTTTGTATAGATATGATCTAAGAGTGTTTCTGATGTTGCTGTGATTCTTGTTGGATCTTTGATTAATTGTTTTAGGCCAACCAGGGTGGTCGTTGACTGCCATGCGGGTTGTGGAGTGAGTAGGTCAAAATTAAAGTCACCTAACATTAGAATGTCTGTATGTCGTTGACACAATTTGTCCATCATCTTTAGAAAGTGGTCATGCCATTCGTATGTGCTCCTGGGATTTCTATATAAAATACCGATAAGTAAAGGTGGAGTTGTTGCAGAAGGCTTTAGCTCCACCCAGATACATTCAACTTCTTTGGTTTCTAAGTCATAACGTCTGTTGGTTATTTGTTGAATATCTCGGTGGATGTAAAGCGCAACTCCAGTTTCTCCATGGCATGAGGGATCTCGCCTGATTACAGAATAGTCTGGGATTGCTATAGCTTCATCTGTAATATGAGATGCTAGTCGTGTCTCGGTCACACCGTACAAATGGTAATAATTTTGTTTGTGTAGGAACACGCACAGGTCTGATACTTTGTTTTGGAGATGATAGACATTAACATGACCAACACGCAGATCCTGTTTTTTTCGAGTGAATGTGGTCATTGGTGATTTCAACACTGCGTCTGCACGCTGAAGTGAAATATATGAAGAGAGGGTAGAAAAAAAAAAGGGTCTACCCCTAATACAAAGTGTGAACAATGATATTATACTGATGAAAACAAAATGTAACAGTGCAGAGTCTGTTTTTTTTCTTGACAGTTCAGCCAAGACTGACTACAGGTATACACACTGTCAGTCTTCAGAGAAAAACAAAACAAAATCAGAACAAAAAGATAAGTAAGTAAACTAAAATAAAATAAAGGCTGCACTGAGGATATACTGAGCGTCTCTCGCAGTGCAATACTTGTCTCCACCTAACACTGGGCACAGGCAGACACAGCTGTAGAAAAAGTCCTTTTTTCTTCTTCTTCTTTTTTCTTCTCTTCTCTCTCTCTCTCTCTCTCTCTCTCTCTCTCTCTCTCTCTCTCTCTCTCTGTCTCTCTGTCTTTGGGAGGGATCTTTTTTCATTCCCAAACAGTTTTGCTAGCATGGTTAACAATGCAGGACGCTATTTTGCTGGACAGCAGGGTGTGTGAGTCAAAGGAGTTTTAAGGAAGACAACTGTTTGCCATTATGATTGTCTCATTGATATCATCTGTTTATATGGAACCCGGAATTCAGAACTCTCTTACCACACAATGGGGTCCATCTCGCCAGAACAAGGACAATATGCACGCATCTCAACCAACATTAACATGCGTCTGGTGGATACACTGACCATCTGAGGCGTAAGTACATGTAAGTTTCAGCCAGAACAAGGACAATATGCACGCATCTCAACCAACACTAACATGCATCTGGTGGATACACTGACCATCTGAGGCGTAAGTACATGTAA
>CM060313.1:95276477-95278977 GCA_030674185.1 Monoplex corrugatus | reverse complement strand
AATAATGGACGGACTTGCAAGGTGGCTGAGGACAGAGAGGGTGGAAGGTGCGCGACAAGGGATAGACGCATATGGATGGCCATGATCGCCAACGCCATGTGGCAGGGCACATGATGATGATGATGATAATGATGCCACCACCATGACCAATATCGTATGTATATTCACTTCACTTCAGCTTGTTTTGGTCCATTGTTGGACATAAGCCTTCCTCGTCGCACGCCACTGTTACCGGTTAACTGCTGTTCTGGTCCATTGTTTGTCGATCTTTTCTAAATCATCTCACCATCTGGTTCTCTGGCGACCTCTGTTCCTTTTTTGGCTTCGAGGGATCCAGTGCGTCACTTTGGTGGTCCATCTGTTGTCAGACCTCCTAATGACATGACCAGCCCAGTTCCACTTTCGTTCATAAACTGTGTCTGTTATGTCTTGGACCTTCGTTTTTCCTCTTATTCATGCCGCCGTTTTCCTGTCCTTCCAGGTGATTCCCATCATGATCCGTCGTGGGCCCTTTGCATGGTTCGCAGTTTTAGGAGCTGACGTTTCGTCAGGTTCCATGTTTCGGCTCCATATGTCACAGTCGGCGTTATGCATGTGTCGTACACTCGGCGTTTTAATACAATTGGCATATCTTCATTTCTAAAGATGGCGCTTGCTTTACCGAACTCTTGCTGTACTGGCGTAATGCGACGTCTGATCTCTTGTCCCTTAAAGGCTGAGTCCATCGATAGATCAGGCCAAGGTAGGTATAGTGGTCGATCTCTTCTACTGTGTGGTCGTCAGTTATGATCGTTTCGTTTTTGTCGTCCACATGGTCGTTGCACATGATTTTAGTTTTCGTCATGTACGTATACTGATTTGTGTTTAAACCACCATAACCAATATCTTACCTTACATATCCAGGTGTACGAGCAGTGCAAGGAATCTGAATGGACAGTGGACATGAAAGCCTCCCCTGTCAGCTTGGAGCTGTACTACGAGACTCTGTGTCCACACTGTCAGGTGTTTATCCACGACCAGCTGAGCCCTGTCTACAGTGAGCTCAGTGACATCATGAACGTCACCATCTTTCCCTACGGAAATGCCTATGTGAGTAAAGACTTTAATTTATAGGTTTATGGATGACCCATAACATTGAAGTTCTGTGAAAGTAAAGTGGGAGACACAAGTAGATCATTCATAAGGAAGATTAGGAAAAGGCAGGCAACATTCATAGGTCATTTTATGAGGAAAGGGGAATTGGAGCACCTGGTCACAAAGGGAAAGCTGGAGGGAAGAAGAACACCGGGTAGACCCAGGGAGAAGATACTAGACGGACTTGCAGAGTGGCTGAAGACAGGGAGGGTGGAAGAGATGCTTGAGGCAACAAGAGATAGAGACAGATGGAAGTCCATAATCGCCAACGCCATGCGGCAAGGCACCATGATGATGATGAAAGTGAGAGAAAGCTTAGCGTGTGTATTGTGTGTGTGTGTGTGTGTGTGTGTATTTGTTTGTGTGTGTGTGTGTGTGTGTGTGTGTTTGTTTGTGTGTGTGTGTGCGTGTTGTGGTGTGTGTGTGTGTATGTGTATTTGTTTGTTTGTGTTTGTGTGTGTGTGTGTATGTTTGTTTGTGCGTGTGTGTGTGTAGTGTGTGTGTGTGTGTGTGTGTGTGTGTGTGTGTGTGTGTGTGTGTGTGGTGTGTGTGTGTGTGTGTGTGTGTGTGTGTGTGTGTGTGTGTGTGTTTCGGGACCGGTGCTATCTAGGTGTTGTCTATGTCCTTTCCCACGGAGAAGAGTGGCAGAACAGTTCAGTCGTTCGCCTGCCAATGACTAAACTAGAGGTTACAGGGTTCGTTCTCTGTTGAGGTCTCGACTTTTCTCCTCAGTTTGACTGCAAAATCAAATTGAATGTCTACTCCTTTGAAAAAAAAAAAAAAAAAGGGGGGGGGGGGAATGCAGGGGGGAGATAGGACCCGTGTGTTCCTCGACTAATATATACGTGTGAAATAAGATCAACACTTCGTTGGGGCAACAGTGAAACGAAGCAAGATTTTTTTCATGTGACCCGCCATGGCACATTGTCTATGATCAAATTTTTAAATCTCTCTCTCTCTTTCTTTCTCTGTCTCTCTCTCTCTCTCTCTCTCTGTCTCTCTCTCTGTCTCTGTCTGTCTGTCTCTCTCTCTCTCTCTGTCTCCCCTCTCCCTCTCTCTTTTCTCTGTCATTGTCTCACTATCTGTCTTTCCGTCTGTCTCTCTTTCTCTCTCTCTCACTCTCTCTCCCTCTCTCCCTCTCTCACTCTCTCTCTGTTTCTGTCTCCCTAATTGTCTGTCTGTCCTTTACCATGTATATATCTGTCTGCCTGTCTGTCTGTCTTTATCAGTGTTTCTCTGTGCGTGTGCGTGTGTGTATGTGTGCAGGAGAAAAAAGTGGGCGACAAGTGGGTCTTCCAGTGTCAGCACGGCGAAAAGGAATGCGCCGGAAATATGATGGAAGTAAGTGTGAACAGGAAATATGTTG
>CM060313.1:95258977-95271477 GCA_030674185.1 Monoplex corrugatus | reverse complement strand
TCAGAAAATTTGAGCAACACCCTCGATGTCAAGGATGAGACTCGACTGTGTGGACCCAGATTTTCCAATGAGCCCATAGCACGCTCAACTCTGAATGGAAGCCGGTTAGACACAAAATGTCCCACAATGATTTTTGAAGGGAATAGTGAGGATTCGAGAGGGCGCGAAATTTAAGTTGTGACCCTCCACCACGAAATGAGTCTACTCGTGCCATTTGATGATTTTGACAGTTTGCACAATTCTTTTAGAAAAAAAGTATGGTTTTTCCAATGACGAACCCCATTTCCAAATCGGATGAATGGCAAGTGACCCACAGGGTTTTGAAGATGACACCCCGTCAGATCTGTGCCTTGAGAAAAGTTTCAGTTTCAGTTTCTCAAGACGACGTTGACGCGCTCGGAACGAATTCCATACACACAGGTGCCTTGTGTATGGTGGTCATGTCACAAGCCTCAAGCAAGCACATAAACCCATGAGCTGGCCAGGTCCTGAAGCCCTACCTAGCCGAGAAAAACAGGGATAAACTTCCCATAAATTCAAATTATTCTATTATTTGCTGCATGTTCTTTCGTTCTCTGTTCTTAATTTAAGCCAATCAAGACCAATATATATACTGCTAAAAGCAGGAATCCCACGCTTTCCAACAACATGCAGCAAGACAGGTTCGCTCCTGCTGGTGGGGGGGGGGGGGGACAAGATAGTTACATATGGCTGGTTTTATACGAATTTACAACTATCACGGATAGGGTAGGTGTCTTAGTACACGCTATTTGGCTGAAAGAGGTAGAAATTTGCATTATCGCTTCACCAATGTGCACATTAATGACCTTAGAATATACTATAACTCAAAACCAGAAAAAACGAAACCTGACATCCCTCACACTTCTTTCGGCTCTATCTTAAAACTGGGCCAGGCACATGTCAACTCATTCCGTGGTGAAGGATCACATTTGCATACCTTTTCAGCTGTTAGACAGGAAAAGAGGGCAGCTAACTCAACTGACTCAAAGGTTAGAGCTGGACCCGAAGCTGTTGAAAAATGTGAATAAGAACGGTGTACTTTTGTATTTACTTACACGTTGCTTTGTTTCCACACCCATTTCTTATTGGAAATCTACATGCAGCTGAGAGAAGCTGAAAATAGCATAGCTATTGTCTTTGTTAATTATTTGGTATCTGAACTTTGAATTTTTAGCCTGTGATCTGTTGTACTAGCCGCTATAGCACAGCCACTAGTCTAATTCTAGTTCCTTTGATGATATACCAACGTTGGGATGCCGGGGGCTCTTTCAGTATAAATAGTATCCCTACCTTCTGGAAATTCTGTGCTAGAAATTTCCTTTTTTCTGTCACTCTCATTGCTTGTTTCTTCCACCTTTGCTTTCTGTTATTTCTTTCTACCATTTTCTGCTTTGCTGGTCCATTCACCTGTATGTGTTCGATAAAGTCTTATGTACTTTCTCTTAGGATTGATAATGAGTACATGTATTAAGTGCATTTTTGTCTCTAGGGAAATGGGATATGCGGCAGCAATTTTAGGTAATTTAGGCCCGTTTTTGTACATATTTTAGTGTACTAAGTTATGTTTACATTTGTGTTCAGGTGTGTTTTAAAATCACCCGTGCGAAAAATTGGATGGAGTGGTCAACATCAGGGGCATCTCCTTAGATTATGTGCGCTCACGCATTGATATATGTACTTAATTTTCTTTTCCTTTTTGTTTTCCTGTTGAAGCATTGTGTACGTTTAGAAACAGTTATAGCCCTGATATGGCTCTACGCAGTCGGCTGGGCATAAAAAACAAAACAATAACAATATAACGTTGATGATATGACAGATGCACACAAACACGCTTAACGAAGAAGCCGAGTTCTTCCTGCTGAAAGTTATCTGTAGATTGTACAAGGTAAGTCAAGTTATCTCTCCTTTGTTCTGTGTGTCGCTAATCTGTGTTTGATATAATCACTTCAGTCAGTTGTCATCTTACTACAGCTTCAAAAGACAGAAATTCATTTGTAGCACTTGTATAGCTTCAAAAGACAGAAATTCACCTGTAACATCTATACAGCTTCAAAAGACAGAAATTCATTTGTAACATCTATACAGCTTCAAAAGACAGAAATTCATTTGTAGCACATGTATAGCTTCAAAAGACAGAAATTCATCTGTAACATCTATACAGCTTCAAAAGACAGAAATTCATCTGTAACACTTACGCAGCTTCAAAAGACACAAATTTATCTGTAACACGTATTCAGCTTCAAAATACAGAAATTCACCTTTACCACCTAAACAACTTCAAAAGACACAAATATATCTGTAACATCTATACAGTTTCAAAAGACAGAAATTCATTTTTAACACCGATCATCATCATCATCATCAGGTGCCTTGCCGCATGGCGTCGGTGATTATGGACTTCTGTCTATCACTTGTTGCCTCAAGCATCTCTTCCACCCTCTTTGTCCCCAGCCACTCTGCAAGTCCGTCTAGTATCTTCTCCCTGGGTCTACCCGGTGCTCTCTTTTCCTCCAGCTTTCCTGTTGTGACCAGGTGCTCCAATTCCCTTCTCCTCGTAAAATGGCCTATAAATGTTGCCTGTCTTTTCCTAATCTTCCTTATGAATGATCTACTTGTGTCTGCCTCCATCAAGACTGTCTCGTTTGTTTTCTTTGCTGTCCATGGAACTCTCAACATTCTTCTTAGAAACCACACCTCGGCTGCCTCAATTTTGTTCTGGCTTTGCTTGTTGACTGTCCACGCCTCGCAACCGTACAACAGTATTGGTTCTATATAACATTCAAGAACTCTCTTCCTGATGTTAAATGATAGGCATTTGTTGGTAAGAATGCTGTTCATTTTCTTGAATGCTGTTTGGCTTGGCCGATTCTGCTGGTCACCTCTGATGCGCATCTGCCGTCTGGTGAAATGATCGTTCCCATGTATTTAAACTTATCAACCTGTCTCAAGGTTGTGCGGTTTGCTGTTATTTTGCACGAGGAGATTTCATGTTTTTACTGATCACCATGACTTCAGTCTTCCTGCTGTTTAGTTCCAGCCCCTTACCTTTGCTTTCTATTTCAAGTATATCCACAAGGTTTTGTAGGTCCCTTTCACTTTCTGCAATTAGCACGGTGTCACCTGCGTATCGAATGTTGTTTATCATTTTTCCTCCAACCTTTAATCCAGGGTCTTCCTCTAGGTTTCTCATGATGTTTTCGCTGTAAAGTGAAAACAGATCTGGTGACAAAACACAACCCTGTCTGACTCCTCTTTTGATGTTTTGGAAAGAGCTTATATCGTTTTTTATTCTCATTGCAGTTGTTTGTTCTCAATACATATTTCTGATTATTCGTAGATCTTTTCCATCAATATCGAGTCTTTCTAATTGGTTGATCCATTTTTCATGTCTAACCCCGACACAGCTTCAAAAGACAGAAATTCATCTGTAACATCAATACAGCTTCAAAAGACAGAAATTCATCTGTAACATCTATACAGCTTCAAAAGACAGAAATTCATCTGTAACATCTATACAGCTTCAAAAGACAGAAATTCATCTGTAACATCAATACAACTTCAAAAGACAGAAATTCATCTGTAACATCTCTACAACTTCAAAAGACAGAAATTCATCTGTAACATCTCTACAACTTCAAAAGACAGAAATTCATCTGTAACATCTCTACAACTTCAAAAGACAGAAATTCATCTGTAACATCTCTACAACTTCAAAAGACAGAAATTCATGTGTAACATCTCTACAGCTTCAAAAGACAGAAATTCATTTATAACACTTATATATCAATAAGTAAAGCCAGTCAAGTTTGCTTTCATATTGAATGTTTGAGTAAGCAGTATGAGTTAACTTCATTCATATATATAACAGTGTGACAGGTTCAATCAGTCTGTCACATATACATTTCATTGTCACAACTCCCATCAGTCGTCAAGCTTAGAGTTCAGTGTCACAGTATGATAATCATGTTTAGAGTTCAGTGTCATAGTTTCATAATCACGCTTAGAGTTCAGTATCACAGTATGATAACTATGCTTAGAGTTGTGTCAGTTTCATAATCACGCTTAGAGTTCAGTATCACAGTATGATAACTATGCTTAGAGTTCAGTGTCATAGTTTCATAATCACGCTTAGAGTTCAGTATCACAGTATGATAATCATGCTTAGAGTTCAGTGTCATAGTTTCATAATCACGCTTAGAGTTCAATATCACAGTATGATAACTATGCTTAGAGTTCTGTGTCAGTTTCATAATCACGCTTAGAGTTCAGTATCACAGTATGATAACTATGCTTAGAGTTCTGTGTCAGTTTCATAATCATGCTTACAGTTCAGTGTCACAGTTTCATAATCATGCTTACAGTTCAGTGTCACAGTTTCATAATCATGCTTACAGTTCAGTGTCACAGTTTCATAATCATGCTTACAGTTCAGTGTCACAGTTTCATAATCATGCTTACAGTTCAGTGTCACAGTTTCATAATCATGCTTACAGTTCAGTGTCACAGTTTCAATCAGTCAGTCCTATTACAAGCCCACACACCACCACGTGTACAGGCAGAGTGTAAAGTGAAGGACAGTCAAACAGATTCATCACTCATGTTCATGATTCACTGAACGAAGAGTAAGATGCGTGGAAAACCCAAACCATGAACATACATATTCCGTTCAATATTTCATGCTTTTTTAGGTTCTGTAGCAGATTGTCAATAACTTCTTTCTTTTATTTTCAGGGTCCGAAGCCAGCTGCGTGCAATGAGGCAGAAAAGGAGAAATCCGTTTGTCTCAAACAATGATCGTAATCAACCGAAATGAAAATAAACTTGGCGTCTTTTCTTCACGTAAATTTATATTTGTTGGCGGCCGTGTTTTGTGCACATTGTACAAGCAATTGCTCTGTTTTGTGTACATTGTATAAGTATTTAAAGTTCCTGGTTTTGATGTGAAAAAAAATCGTGTTTTTTCTTGAATGTATACTTGTTGGAGGTTTCTTTGTGTGCAATGTACTCAAACTATTGATTGAAATTTTTTTGTCATTTTTGTTGCAGACAAGGTTTTGCTGTACTTGTTGTTTATATTGTATCAACTAGAAAAAAAAATACCGCGGAAAAAGAATCAATACGACAGACGCAAATTTGCGACCAAATGGCCCTTGTGAAGCGTACACAAAATAAATTAGAGAATAGATGCGAAACACAGCACAAAACCAACCAACCAACAAACAAACAAACAAACAGTCAACAACGTCCCAAACAAGTTGTTCAGCTGGGGGAAATGACGGATGTGTATACAAACAGCTGGTGAACAGTTTACGCCTGTCTTGTTTCGCTATATCAGATATCCATTCTAATTCTATTTTTGTGTTTTGTGGTTCGTAGTTGTTTGAATCTGGCAATCAGTTTGATTCAGGTTCCATTATTCCTGTACTCTCTTTTTATGGAGCTTAAAAGCAGAAACTAAAGGAGTTTTTTTCTCACACTGGACAGAGCAGCTTTTTCTCCTAATTTTTGTATTTGGTGTTTGTTTGTTTGTGATCTTACGCTTGACAAAGGCCAGCTGGCCGAAAATTTGCGCCTGTCTTGTCTTGTTGTATTAAATACGCGTTCTTATTCTTTTTTCGTGTTTTCTCTGGTTCCTGTTTGCTTGAACGCGGGCAGTCACAATGGTTTTTCTTTCATTGATTTTTTTGTCTATATTTTTTTCTAAAAAAAAAGGGATGGAGGGAGGAGTAAAGTGTTATAGTTAACAAGATCAGTTATGAATCGTAATCAATACTCTTGTGCCATCGCTGGGATAAGTATTTTACAAAACGAATTTGGTCTTTTTAACCTGCTTTATATGTTTTATCATTATGTTTAAGAGCGATCTTCGTGCCTGTTCTCACGTTCTCCCGACACTTCCTCTTGTGGGATTTCATGACAAAAATATTATTTGAAATAAAGGAAGAAATTTAAAGAAGAACTGAAATATCTTAATCTGAGGACTGTTGCGACCCTGCATATGAGCCAACTTTATGCTAGCAAAGAAGTTGTGTGTCCAGCGATACAACGTTAACTTTCATTCTTTACTTAAACTTTCATTCCTTGGCCCTGTTCTTTTCACTCTTTACACCTCTCCCCCTGTCCACCATCATCAACTCCCACTCTATAAAACACCACTTCTATGCTGATGACACCCAACTTCAAGACAGTGACTCACCTGACAATATACAGCGCCTCCTGACTCGCACCACTGAGTGTTACTCGGACATCAAAAATTGGATGACATACAACAAACTTCAGCTAAATGATGACAAGACAGAAGCTATCCTCATTGGCACCCGTCAGAAACTTTCTCAGCTGCCTCCTCTTTCTCTCCCATTATGTAACACATCAGTCCCAATTTCTCATTCAGCTAAAAACCTTGGTGTCTGCATTGACTCTACCCTCTCCATGAACAACTTTGTTTCTCAAACTGCCAGATCTTGCTACTATCACCGCCATCGTATAAGCCTGATCAGGAAGTATCTCTCTGTGGAAACAACTGCAAAACTCGTTCTCTTCTTCATAATGTCTCGCATTGACTATTGCAATTCACTCCTGTCCGGTCTTCCTGCCTCCACCACTCACATCCTACAGCGCATTCAAAACAATGCTGCACGCCTTGTACTCAAAAAGAAAAAAGCTGACCACATATCTCCTCTCCTGGCACAACTTCACTGGCTCCCTGTATCAAAGCGCATACAGTACAAACTAGACACCATGTGCTACAAAAGCCTCAATAACGCAGCCCCCGATTACCTGTCAAGCCTACTTGAGATCTATGTTCCCTCACGTACCCTCCGCTCTGCCTCCGATCCTCTGACTTTTCGCTTTCCACGCACTAAGCTCAATACCTATGGTCCACGAGCCTTCTCTGTTTCTGGTCCGCTCTCCTGGAACAAACTTCCTCTCTCAGTCCGTCAGCAACCTACTTTTGTCTCCTTCAAGTCCCCTCTCAAAACTCACCTTTTCTCCTCTGCATAAAATCCTAACCTCACTCAATCCCCTCTGCAGCTTGTCTCCACTCGGAGGGGAATCACATTGCAATATATAATTGTATATAATATGCTCTCTATAATTTTCCATTGTTTTTATTCTTTCTCCCCATTTATAGCCGTGTGTGTGTGTGTGTGTGTGGTGTGTGTGTGTGTGTGTGTGTGTGTGTGTGTGTGTGTGTGTGTGTGTGTGTGTGTGTGTGTGTGTGTGTGTGTGTGTGTGTGTGTGTGTGTGTGTGTTTCAGCGCTTAGATTTGATTTTATCAAGATTTTGCGCTATATAAATATTGTAATTATTATTATTATTATTAGAATAGTGATTATACTGCGTGCTTCCTTCTCAACTTGTAGTTTATTATTGCACGCTGTGTTAATTATTTTCTTTTATTCAGCTAATGTCTCACTGATTGCTCTTGGTTTGATTCTGACTCTTCTTCGTCCGTTTCCTATAATCGTTTAATCGTTTTGTCTTCTTCCTTTGCTTATTTTTTAGGTCGTCTATTAGTTACATGATGATGTCCAGGCTCTTTGTGGTCCATTTCTTTCTTTTGCATAGCAGCAAAGTGACATCACAAACTGCATTGACGCTGAAGACGCTGAAATGTGATAAACTGTACACGTTTTCATCATAATTGATTACAAATGCAATTGTCATGATATGTTTTATTGTTCTGGTAATACGCTACGTGAAATCAAGACTATATAGACTTTCTGGTGTAAGCACACATTTTGAGAGATTGCTCAATATGTTAAGCATTGGTACATTTTATGTATACAGCTCTGAGACATTTCGTCATACTAAATACAAGAATTTAAGAATAATTAAACATCTTTTTTGAAAAAATAGTAACAGGTACAGTTGAACATTAGATACAGCATTTATTGTTTCGTTGATCTCTCTTAAAAAAAAAAACAAGTTTGATTTTTTTGCACATGTTACATTTGAAAATATACTTTCTGCAGAATTAGTCTAGTTGTTACTGCTGCAGGGTTTTTTTTCGCCCAACATCCACCTTTTTTCTCTTGTAATATATGTTCTCTATACTCTTTTTTCTTCTTAAGGTCAGTTTTCTGTAGGTGTCCGTCAGTTGTTCCCAGTGCCTCCTCTTCACGCATCCATTCATAATAAATTATGAAAAGAACAATGGAGTACGTGATGTGTGTGTGTGTGTGTGTGTGTGTGTGTGTGTGTGTGTGTGGTGTGTGTGTGTGTGTGTGTGTGTGTGTATGCGTGTCTCTGTGTGTGTGTGTTTGTATGTGTGCGTGTTTGTGTGTGTGTGTATGTGTGTGTACGTGTGTGGATGAAACCTTGTCGTTGGTAGAGAAGCTTGCGTGCAACTATGATCCATTGAGCTAAGCCGTCGGGAGTCTAGTACTCCTGGTAGGGTCACCCATGGCGGAAAGGTCACTGGTGAGTTGCCAGACTAATATCATCCGTTTCCACTGCCTTGTGGATATCTGATGGACCAGTAAAGGCTAAGGGAAACAACCCCTACAGAAAATTCGGAGCGGAGCCCCGTTAGGCGGTTTCTTGTTCAAACTCTGTCGAGTCTCCGGCAAAATCCTGCACCCAGAATCATCTCCAGCCGTCTTGACCATGTCTTGCCACTGGATCCAAGTGATACTGGACGAGAGAGTGTGGATGATGCTGCGCAAGTTATTTACACTTTAATCAAAGTCTCAGCGCATGTCATGGCTTCATACGCACAGTTGAAAGTTTCAACCGTAAAGCCCTGTGGCGATGGGGGCGCGATGACGTAGTAGGTGAGGATACACTGGCAGCTACAGCCGCAAACCTGCACACAGGCGGCTCAGGACACTGGTCGTCTTCCAATGAACGAAGCAGCAGAGGAACCCGGCAACATCCTGAGTGACTGAGCAGCCCTCTTCAGGACCCGCACTGCTCACCTCCTAGAATGAGGAAGGGGCTAGAAAAGGTGCCCTAAACATTGCCTGCTTCAACCTACCCGGACCAGCATACCGCGGCTGGTAGGGATCCCATTTAGCGGTCGAAAAAGCAGAAATGAAAGAAAGGTACAAGACTCACCATAGGTATATGGAATGTACGTACACTTCTAGACAATACCAAAGCTGACCGACCTGACAGAAGAACTGCACTGGTTGCTAGAGAATTAGCTCGTTGCAGGGTTGATATTGCCGCTCTATCAGAGACCAGACTGACTGAAGAAGGTCAACTCACTGAGACAGGTGGTGGCTATACATTCTTCTGGATGGACGTAAACAAGAAGAACGCCGTGAAGCTGGAGTAGGCTTTGCGATCAAGTCCAGTCTAGTTAAGAACCTTGAACGACTGCCTAAAGGTTACAATGACAGACTCATGGTGATGCACTTGCCCCTCACAGACAAAAAGCAAGCCACACTGATTAGTGCCTACGCCCCAACAATGCCAAATTCTGAAGAGACCAAAGAGAAGTTCTATGAAGATCTTGATTCTCTACTAACAAGCGTTCCCAGAGCTGACAAACTTCTGGTCCTCGGGGACTTCAATGCAAGAGTTGGGTCCGACTATGAAGCATGGGAAGGCATCATTGGCAAACATGGCATAGGGAATTGCAACAGCAATGGACAACTCCTCCTTCGGACATGCAGCTCACACAACTTGGTCGTCACTAACACGCTATTTCAGTTGGCAACCAGAAAGAAGACAACATCGATGCACCCTAGATCCAGGCACTGGCACATGCTTGACTATGTCATTACCAGAAAGGCCGACAAAGATGATGTACGAGTAACTAAAGCCATGTGTGGGCTGAATGCTGGACAGACCACCGGCTAGTCATCTCAAAGCTTAACGTCCGCATCAAACCAAAACGCAGGCCTCAAGGCAAGAAACCCCCACCAAAGAGACTAAACACTTCAAAACTAAGAGAAGAAACCACTGCAGAGAACCTCATTAGTGACCTGAACGTCAAGCTGGCTGACCTTCATTTTGGTAATGCTAGTGTCGAAGAAGAGTGGGCAGTCTTCAGGGACCATGTCTATACATCAGCCCTAGAGAAAATAGGACCTGTCACACGAAAACATCAAGACTGGTTTGTTGAAAACGACCAGCATATCCAAACCCTTCTGGATGAGAAGCACAGATGCCATCTTGCATACCAGTGTGACCCAAAGTCTGATTCAAAGAAAACTGCATTCCTGGAGTGTCGCCGACAAGTCCAGGCAAAACTCAGGAACATGCAAGACATGTGGCTAAGTGACAGGGCTGATGAAATCCAGCTATATGCAGACCGTCACGACTTGAAAAGGTTTTATGACGCCCTGAAGGCTATCTATGGGCCAACGTCATCTGGCACCTCTCCATTGCTATCTGCAGATGGGGAAATGTTGATCACCGAGCGGTCAGAAATTCTTGAAAGGTGGGCGGATCACTTCGACAGGTCTTGAACCGCCCTTCCTCAATAAATGAAGCAGCCATTGATCGCCTCCCTCAAATAGAAAAGAACAACCAACTTGGTGTACCACCTAACATACAAGAGGTCACAAAGGCCATTGGCCAACTCTCCTGTGGCAAGGCCCCTGGCGCTGACGCCATACCTGCTGAGATCTACAAAGTGGGAGGTCCAATGCTCACACAAAGATTAACTGAGATGTTTGTAACACTCTGGAACAGTCAATCACTCCCTCAAGACTTCAAGGATGTCTCAATAGTCCACCTATACAAGAGGAAGGGAAACAAACAATCATGTGACAACCACAGAGGAATATCACTACTGTCCATTGCAGGCAAGATATTAGCAAGGGTGCTGCTGAACTGCCTCACTTATCATCCTGAGCAGGGTCTGTTGCCAGAGAGTCAATGTGGATTTCGGGCTGGGAGAGGTACGGTGGACATGATCTTTGCTGCTCGTCAACTGCAAGAAAAGGCGCAGGAACAACACCAAGCACTGTACACAACCTTTGTCGACTTGACAAAGGCGTTTGACACGGTGAGTCGCGAGGGGCTGTGAAAGATAATGGCGAAGTTCGGCTGCCCTCCAGCCTTCGTAAATATGGTGCGACAGTTCCATGATGGTATGATGGCACGGGTCCTTGATGATGGATAAATGTCCAGAGACTTTCCAGTCAGCAATGGCGTGAAACAAGGATGCGTCCTTGCGCCTATACTATTCTCTATGATGTTCTCGGCAATGTTATTAGATGCATTCTCTCCAGAAGACCCTGGCATAGATATACGCTACCGCACAGACGGCAAGTTGTACAACACAAGACGCCTCAAGGCGACCACTAAATGCAGTTACAGCACTCTTCGTGACCTCCTTTTCGCAGACGATTGTGCGTTAAATGCTTACAGTGGTGAACAGATGCAACAATGCATGGACAAATTTTCAACTGCTTGCGACAACTTCGGTCTTACAATAAGCACCAAGAAAACCGAAGTCATGTATCAGCCTCCTCCAGGTGTTCCATATACTGAACCAAATATCAAGGTCAAGGGCACAAAACTACATGCAGTCGACAACTTCACATATCTCGGCAGTTCCCTATCACGTTGTGTGCATATCGACGACGAAGTCAACAAACGCATAGCTAAGGCCAGCACTGCATTTGGGAGGCTGCGTCCTACTGTATGGGACAGAAGAGGTATCTCGGCCACAACTAAACTCAAAGTGTACAAAGCGGTGGTCCTCACCACTCTCCTCTACGGCAGTGAGACCTGGACTGTTTACAGTAGACACGCAAGGAAATTGAATCATTTTCACACCAAAAGCCACAGAAAGATTCTGAATATCCGATGGCAAGAGAAGATCCCTGATACAGAAGTACTAGAGAGAGCCAATTTCCCCTCCATCCACACTTTACTTCAAAAGAGTCAAGTTCGCTGGGCTGGCCATGTGTACCGGATGTCTGACACCAGAATTCCGAAGCAACTCCTCCACGGGGAACTAGCGTCTGGCAAGAGAACAGTTGGAGGCCAGAGAAAACGGTTTAAAGACAGCTTGAAGGCATCGCTAAAGTCCCTCAACATAGACTGGGAGAACTGGGAAAACCTTGCCCTCGACCGTACAGTCTGGCGTAGAAGAATCAAAACCGGATGTACCACTTCAGAAGTGTCTCGTATCCAATCTGCACAAGAAAAACGAGCTGCACGGAAAGCTAGGGCTGCAAACCCTTCAACCACAGTAACCGACCATGGATGTCCAACCTGTGGACGTTACTTCTGTGCCCGGATCGGATTGATCAGTCACCTCCGGACACACTGACTCAAAACAACTTCATGAAGCCTTGGTCTTGTCGACGACGACAGACGAACACCACGTGTGTGTGTTTGTGTTTTGTTTGTGTGTGTGTGTTTGTGTTTTGTTTTGTGTGTGTGTGTGTTTGTTTTGTTTGTGTGTGTATGTGTGTGTGCATGTGTGTGTGTGTGTGTGTGTGTGTGTGTGTGTGTGTGTGTGTGTGTGTGTGTGTGTGTGTGTGTGTGTATGTACGTGGTGTAGATATGTA
>CM060313.1:95231477-95253977 GCA_030674185.1 Monoplex corrugatus | reverse complement strand
GATGAAGACAGGGTGGGAGATGTACTTGCAGCGACAAAGGATGGATTCGTGTGGAGGACCACGATCGCCAACGCCGTGTGGCAGGGCATATAATGAAGATGATCTTTACATACATATACACATACATCTACATATCTATGTCCCAATAGAATTCATGTTGTGTAGCATTTATTTCAGTAATAACCATTCAGGTTACAGAAACATTTTTACCCTTTTGATTCATTCATATGTTGAGACTTTGTGTTTCAACCACATGACCAATATGTTATTGATGTTGACTTTGAGTTTAAACCACCATGACCAATATGTTATATATGTTGATTTTGTATATAAACCACCATGACTATTATCTTATGGATGTTGACTTTGTGTTCAAACCACCATGACCGATAAATATCTTATGTATGTTGATTTTTGTGTTTAAACCACCATGACCAATATCTTATGTATGTTGACTTTATGTTTAAACCACCATGACCATTTCCTTATGTATGTTGACTTTGTGTTCGAACCACCACGACCAATATCTTATACATGTATATGTCAATTTTGTGTATAAACCACAATGACTATTCAATATCTTATGTATGTTAACAGCATGTTTAAACCACCATGACCAATAAATATCTTATGTATGTTGACTTTGTGTTTAAATCACCACGACCATTAAATATCATGTACGTTGACTTTGTGTTTAAATCACCACGACCAATAGGTTTGACTTTGAGGTCAAACCACCATGACCAATATCTTATGTATGTTGACTTTATGTGTAAACCAACATGACCATTAAATATCTTATTATGTTGACAGTGCATTTAAATCACCATAACCAATAAATGTCTTATGTAGGTTGACTTTGTGTTTAAATCACAACGACCAATAGGTTCGACTTTTAGGTCAAACCACCATGACCAATATCTTACCTTACACATTCAGGTGTACGAGCAGTGCAAGGAATCTGAATGGACAGTGGACAGGAAAGCTCACCCTGTCAGTATGGAACTGTACTACGAGACTCTGTGTCCATTCTGCCAGTGGTTCATCACCGGTCAGCTCAACCCCGTATACGCCAACCTCAGTGACATCATGAACGTTACCTTGGTGCCCTACGGAAGGGCCGAGGTGAGTAAAGACAAAGGTCAAAGGTATTGGTTGTCCCATAACACTAAGGTCCTGTGAATGTGAGGTGGAAGAAGACTTCTTTCGCAAACGGCTATATCTTACCAAAACACAGAAGAAGGTCAGAAACTCAATCACAGCTGGGTGCCTGGAAGGCAATATGGCATAATTGTTTTTCCTGTGGGAACCAGAAAAAAGCATGAAAGAAGTCACAACGCGTATTTAATACAGCCAGACAAGACAAGCGCAAATTGTCGGCCAAATGCCTTTGTCAAGCGTAGACGTAAGATCACAAATGAACAAAAAAAATTAATATCAAATACAAAAATTAGGAGGAAAAGACTGAAAACTTCCCCATTGTTTCGTCCAGATTTCAGTCCTTTTCTCCAACTGGACGAAGCAGCAGGGAAGTTTCTCCTAATTTTTGTATTTGGTGTTTGTTCGTTTGTGATCTTACGTCTATGTTTGACAAAGGCCAGTCGGCTGAAAATTTGCGCCTGTCTTGTCTGGTTGTATTCAATACACGTTCTGATTTCTTTTTCGTGTTTTTATGGTTCCTGTTTGTTGAACGCGGGCAGACACACTTGTTTTGGATTTGTTTCTCCTGCGTCAGATTCACCCCTGTATCAACACATGCACTCAGACTGGAAGGTGGGAGCTTTATCTTCTTGGCAGATTGGGAAAACATTGAAATCTTATATTCTTCCACATTCTTTAGCGTGGTCCTCTTTCGCAATACCAACATAAGTTTCAGTTCAGTTGAGTTCATGTTGGCTGCTGCCCAGCCGACTGCTAAGGCTATATCAGGGCTAACACCACGTTAAAAACAACTCCAAGTGTAATAGAAAACCCAACGAAACAAAGCACATGGTTAACCCTCCGGATCTAAAATGCATTTAAAAAACACGTTCTCCTTCGTATGAGTGTACGACTATAATGTGAAATTTAATAATCTCTCGTAAAAGTTAGAAAATTATGTCCGAAGGAACATCTCTGAAGATGTTCTTCACAGAATCTGCTCTACAGTGCTTATGTCTGACATTGTGGAAGTCCCAGCATTCACGAACAAGATTTTTGCTGCGGACTGGCTCAGCGCACAGTATGGACAACAATGCTTCTTGATTTTTTAAAAAAGATGTGAGTGAGTGTAGCCTATGTGACCTGTGTGTGACCTGCATAACACTGTCTCTTCCCGCTGTTCTCAGGAACAAAGGGGAGGAACTGTTTAAGATCGGATGAGATTTGGAAATGTTTGTTTTCTGTTTGGTTGTTTCAATATTCTTGCTAGAGTGTTTTTTTCCATATAAATTTGAATTTTAGGTTTTAAGTTCGTGTAAGGGAAAAAGGACCTAGACATCTATTCCATTGTGGCATTCTTGACAAGGGTGGTTAGCTATTTTATTGCCTTGAAAATCAACGTGGCCAGGAACTCAGACAAGAGCAATGTTGTCACTGTCAGTTTTTAGAGAGAAAAAGAGTTGAAAAAGTTTTAGACGCTCAACTTAAGCCTTATTTGTGTCCTTTGAACTTGTTTTGAAATTATCCAAATTTGATCGATGTGATACTTGAATAAAAGTCTTTGTGAAAGGAACAGTTACATGATAGTTTCAAGGTTCCATGGAAAAAAGATGTGCAGCCTAGTGGTACGACCTTGAACTAAAGAGTCACTACAGTTGACTTTATTTTTGAACATACGAAGCCAACACTCTAGGCTTAACATTTACGAGGAATAGAATTTAGAAAGCTGGGCGTTCAATTATAGACTTTTTGAGGTAACTGTTATAGGTAATTTGTTGGTGTGTGTGTGTGTGTGTGTGTGTGTGTGTGTGTGTGTGTGTGGTGTGTGTGTGTGTGTGTGTGTGTGTGTGTGTGTGTGTGTGTGTGTGTGTGTGTGTGTGTGTGGGGGGGGGTGTGTATGTATGTAGTGTGTGTGTGTGTGCGTGTATGTATGCGTGTGTGTGTGTGTGTGTGTGTGTATGTGTGTGTGTATGTGTGTGTGTGTGTGTGTGTGTGTGTGTGTGTGTGTGTGTGTGTGTGTGTGTGTGTGTGTGTGCAGGAGACAAAAATAGGAGACAAGTGGGTATTCCAGTGTCAGCACGGCGAAGAAGAATGCATCGGGAATGTATTTGAAGTAAGTGTTAGTACGTTGTATTTTATTTCATTCTGTCACGCAGATTAGTTGGTGGAGCGATGGACTCAAGATCTGATCTCGTGAGTTCAATCCCAGCCCGCAACATTAAAAAACGCTGGCCTGTTTGCTGCCCATCTTAATGTTTCCATCATTCTGGTGGTGCCAGCTTAGTGTTTGATAGGTCCTTTCTCCTCTTTCCTCTTTCCGAGAACTTGCCAGCATATAGGGTTTTTGTGCAGGCTAGGGAATCTGTCAGATATTTGCTGGAAGATTTGGGCGGAGAGCATATGGAGTTGTCCAAGCACGGTGAATCCCTCTTGAAATAACTCCAATAACTCATTCGGTATCATGACTTTGGTCTGTTGTGCAGCCAACTTAACAAGTTCAGCCTCTTGATGTGCAGTAGTTAAGATGTTCAACCTATTTCTTTGTACTTTGTGTGCATCTATTCAACAATTTGTTGTACAGAACACATATAAAGACAGATTTGTTCGGTAACAGTAATTTTTGAAGATTGAGGTGGCAAATTCCAAAATTTCTTGGAGTCAGCACTTTGAAAACAGTAGTCATCTCATTCATAGTAGGGTTGAAATTAATGCACATACAAAGTTATTTTTGAGACAAACTGGAAGTCTTGACAAAGTCTTCGGCAAACATGGACCAGAACAGACAGCAGTTAACCGGCAACAGCGGCGTGCGATGAGGAAGGCTTATGTCAAACAACGGACCGAAACAAGCTGAAGTCAAGAAGTCTTGAAAGTTTTGCAAAGTCAGGATGGAAAACAGCAAGCTCTTCAGGTATATCGAGCCAGATTGGATTTTGTGGAGTCAGATTGGAATAAGGAGTTTGTCTAAACGCTAAGCAGCTCTTAGATAAATACTTCTCCATTGAGGTTGTGTAACTAATGGCTGAGTCCGAATGGATCATGCAACACATGGACAGTCCCCTTTCCTTGATGAAATGATTGTTGAATGGCGTTGGGAGCTTGGGGGGGGGGGGTGATTGTCCGGAGAGTGGCGAGGCATTGATGCTTCGGGTCCCATCCACACAGAGAAAAACTGTATTTCTATTTGTATTTATTTCTCTGTTGTCACAATTGATCTACCGTGTGAAGTTCTCGGAGGGTGCCTCGCCGGAATGCAGTGCCACCATTTTTTCTTCGTTTCATGTGTGCGCAATTCTATTTACCTCTGGAAGTGGATTTTCCTACAGAATGTGGCCAAGGACGGCTACTTCTGTTGCTGTGGAATCTTTAACGTGCGCTAAGTGCATGCTGCACACAGATCTTTATGCATCGTCTCATCGAAGACTAACTGGTCTTTGATTGACTTTAAACTCTCTGCCTGTCTGCCTGCCTCTGTCTGTCTGTCTGTCTGTCTTTTTCTGTCTCTATCTCTCTGTCTCTGTCTTTGTTTCTGTCTGTCTGACTGTCTGTCTGTCTGTGTGTCTGTCTATCTGTGTGTCTTTCTGTCTGTCTCTCTGTCTCTGTCTCTTTGTCTTTGTGTCTGTCTTTGTGTCTGTCTTTGTCTCTGTTTGTCTGTCTGTCTGTCTCACTCACTCTCTCTCTCTCTCTCTCTCTCCTCTCTCTCTCTCTCTCTCTCTCTCTCTCTCCGTCTCCCCCTCTCTCTCTGCGTATATGTATGAGAGTGAATTTTTGCCCAGTTTTTTTATATCGTGTATAAACACCTGACCTCAGCGCTTAGATTTGATTTTATCAAGATATTGCGCTATATAAATATTGTAATTATTATTATTATTATTACCTAACTGTAGTGTTCAGTTACCTTTGTAGTACCAGTGTCTTACAACTATGAACATGTTACAGACATGCGCTATTCACACACTGGGTGGTGACATGAAGAAAATCCTGCCTTTCTTCGCCTGCATCGAAGCCAATACCCATCCCCTGACAGTGGCTAAAACGGTGAGTTGTTTAACTCTTTGAATCCCACTCCCTGTCCATCAGCATCCTGCATTGTCACCCAAGCTAGCAAAGCAAAAACGTAACCCTTTGACTCCCACTCCCTGTCCATCAGCATCCTGCATTGTCACCCAAGCTAGCAAAGCAAAAACGTAACTCTTTGACTCCCACTCCCTGTCCACCAGCATCCTGCATTGTCACCCAAGCTAGCAAAGGAAAAACGTAACCCTTTCACTCCCACTCCCTTTCCACCAGCATCCTGCATTGTCACCCAAGCTAGCGAAGCGAAAACGTAACCCTTTGATTCCCTCACCCTATCCATCAGCTTCCTGCAGAAGCTGGTGGGATAGTGTGAGGGAATCAAAGGGTTAAGTTTTTGCAGTAGGTGGATAGGGTGTGGGAGTCTACTATTTGCCTAGATTGGTGCAGGATTTTTGCACTATCATTTGCTTACATTAGTACATGTTTTTTACATTGTTATTTGCCTAGACTGACACAAGCTTTTTACACTACTATTTACCTAGATTAGCGTAGGCTATTTACACTATTATTTGCCTAGATTGGTAGAGGCCTTTTACAGTGTTATATGCGTTGAATGTATAGGTTTTGTGCAGTAGTATTTTCATTATTTGCTAGGAATTGTGCAGGCTTTCCGCATTGTCATTTGAATTACGCATTCCTCCAACAGTGTTCTTTGACTAGATTGACAAGGCTCTGTATAGTGTTCTTTGTTTAGAATGATACAGACTTTCTGCTGTAGTATTTGCCTTGAATTACACAGAGATTTAAAGGAATTTAACATACATTCTATTCTTTCTTTTTTAGAGAAGCTGTGTTGCTTGGGCAGTGTGCATAAAAATTATGTTTCCACGTCTTAGACGTCATTGCTAAAAACAGAAGAAAAAAAACTGCTAAGGTCTGGCTCTAGACGGTGTTTTGCTCGAAACAGAAAAGAAAGTTGCAGAACCTCACTCGATGGTATCGATAGAGAAAATAGTAACAGTAAACTTGTTTCTTGCTAGGTGGTAACTTCTTCAACAGGATGAATCAGAACAAGATTCTCATCATCATCATCATCATCATCAATCATCATCATCATCATCATCATCATCATCATCATCATCATCATCATCATCATCATCATCATCGCCGCATAGTGTTGGCGATCATGGCCCTGCATACAAAACTCTCCCTTGTCGCTGCAAGTACATCTCCCACCTTCACTGTCCTCAGCCACTCTGCAAGTCCGTCCAATATTTTCTCCTTGGATCTATCAGCAGCGCGGGATCTACTCTGGTGTGTGGCTTCACAGGTACTTCATATTGACAGATTTCTTAAGTATGAGAACTGTAACAGAGTAAGTTTGTATGGGATTGTTCCAACCAGGCAGCAGATACTACTATTGCACATTTGGAATTTTTCTGACAAAGTGTAATTTTTGGCATCGGTTGTAGCCCGTCAGTCAACACGCAAAGCCAGAACAAGATTGAGGCTGCCGAGATGTGGTTTCTAAGAAGAATGTTGAGAGTTCCATGGACAGCAAAGAAAACGAACGAGACAGTCTTGATGGAGGCAGACACAAGAAGATCATTGATTAAGATTAGGAAAAGACAGGAAACATTTATAGGCCATTTTATGAGGAAAGGGGAATTAGAGCACCTGGTCACAACAGGAAAGCTAGAGGGAAAGAGAACACCAGGTAGACCCAGGGAGAAAATATTGGACGGATTTGCAGGGTGGCTGAGGACAAAGAGGGGGGAAGATGTGCTTGCAGCGACGAGGGATAGATGCACATGGAGGGCCATGATCGCCAACGTCATACGGCAGGACATATGATGATGATGATGATGTGGCCCGTACATTTGTTGTTTTTGTGTGTGTTTATATTTCAGTGTGCTAAAAAGCACAACGTTGATCTGGACGCCATCTTGAGCTGTTCCAACAGCAGTCTGGGCAACCAGCTGGAGCATGACATGGGCCTCAAGACAGAGGCTCTTGATCCCAAACTTAGACATGTGCCTTGGATTGTGGTGAATGGGGTCAGTCATGAAATGATGTGTATGCGCGCATACATATGTGTGTGTGTGTGTTGTGTGTTTGTGTATATGCGTGTGTGTTATATATGTGTATGTCTACATATATATATATATATATATATATGTGTGTGTGTGTGTGTGTGTGTGTGTGTGTGTTCTGTATGTGCCTGTGTGTATGTCTGTGTATGTGTCTGTGTCTGTGTCTGTGTCCGTGTGTGTTTGTGTAAAGATGAACACCATTATAACTTCTAAGTTGGCTGACCGTGTCAGAGAATTATTTTCGTAATGCTGACTTAGTTCAAGTACTCAGGTACTGTATGCTGTTAATAAGACGTGTATAGAAACAATGCACAGGCTCCTATTCTCTTTCTTGACATTAATTGAGACAGTACGTATTACTGTGAATATTAAACTGAACTGGAATATCTAGATTTGTTCAGGAGAGATTCATAACACTTGGCCAGTTCTACATGCTCTCCCCTCCCCCATCCCTCATCCACCAAAATCTTCCATGGATGAAGCACTGCGGACACCTTAAGCCTGCGCAAAACCGTACACGTTGACAGACTCTTGAATCAAAATTTACAAGAAATAGGAGAGAGAGGCACCTATACAATATTAAGCTGCTATCACTAAACTGATTGCAGTATTGAGTTGGAAGATAATAACCACGTTTTGTGTTGCTGAGAATAAACCCAAGGCTCAAATCTTGGGTCTACAAACTCTTTCAAACAGCCAGCCACCTTGCATGGAACGTTGTGGCCTACCTGACAGGCGAAGTCCGAAGATCATGAGTAATACGATACATTTTCTTCTGGACAATAACTGATGATACTGACGGCTATAGTCATGATGATACATTATGGATTGACACTACTAGACAGCTTTTGAAATGTTTGATCTGGCCAGTCATGATTTATGGTTGCAAAGCCTGGACTCTGAGAAAAAAAAAAACTGATTGCAGAAGAATTGAGGCAACAGAGATGTGGTTTTATCGGAGACTACTACGTGTCAAATGGACAGATAGAAGAACTAATAAAAGAATTCTGGAAGAACTTGATACCACCACAAAACTACTGGCAGACATCAACAAGAGAAGACTACAATACACTGGCCATGTTTCACGCAACCAGAGCACGGATCTCATGTCAACCATCTTTCAAGGAAAAAACAATGGCAAAAAAGAAGAAAGGCAGACCTCCAATCTCATGCATCGAGAACATAACCAACAACAGTGGCCTAAATATTCAAGAAATTGTCCACAAAAGTCAAGACAGAGCGGCCTGGAGGGAGATGGTGGTGTCAAGATGTGCAGCAAATACCGAACCGAACCGAACCGAACCGAGCCGAACCCGATGACGCCGACAGGTGAGACAGGTGAGACTACTTGACAGGGATGCTTTCCATGCTCACTATCATATCTCGGGGTCAACCAGGCCTGGATTTCAGTTATAATGCTGTGCTGGCCAAGCGTATGAACATTGCATTCATTCACACATCATATTCTTTTGGAGAAGGGACACAGCTGTGTGGTTCCTGCTTGTCTGTCAATTAAGGTGATAGCATACTGCTGTGAAGGGGATTCACAACAACAACAACAACAAAAGAAAAAACTAGGTCAAACCGATGCTTAGTTGCAAAAATTTTTAAATATGAAACAATAATTAACAAAAATAGAACTTTCATAGCTGACACACATAACGCTTTAAAACTGACACAAAAGAAAAACATATGAAAACCAAAGGATTAGTTTATTATGCCCCCATACACAAACTGTATTTATTTTTCTTACTGATGGTATATCGTACAGTTATTATTGCTCTGAATTTATCGACCATACAACAACAACAACAACAACAACAACAACAACAACAACAGAATACAATTATGCTATTGACTCTGGAAATATTGGAAATGTTGACTGGTTGCTGCACGTTTTGTCCCGTCGTCTGTTTTATTTTGTATTTCTTTGTTTCTTGTTTGATGATTTTGATTGTTTTTCTTCCTTTGAACGATAATCCATGTTATCCGTAGCTTCGTGATTTGTCCCTTCGTCTTTTCATTTTGTATTTCTTTGTTCCTCTTTGGACGACTTTGTTTCTTTTTTCTTGGATTGAACTGTACTCGGTATTATATTAATAGCACGGATGCGAAGTTGGACAATCAGCTAGCAAAGTCTCAGAACAAGATTGAAGCAGCTGAAATGTGGTTTCTGAGAAGAATGTTAAGAGTTCCATGGACGTCAAAGAAAACAAACGAGACAATCTTGAAATAAGCAAATAATACACACACTCACACACACACGCGCGCGCGCACACACACACACACACACTTCGTATTTATCAAACAGAAAACAAACTGTTCTCATCAATGGCACTTACTCTCAACCTGCATACCTGACCTGTGGTGTTCCACAAGGATCTGTCCTTGGCCCTGTTCTTTTCACTCTTTATACCTCCCCCCTGTCCACCATCATCAACTCCCACTCTATAAAACACCACTTCTATGCTGATGACACCCAACTTCAAGACAGTGACTCACCTGATAATATACAGCGCCTGTTGACTGGCACCACTGAGTGTTACTCGGACATTAAGAACTGGATGACACACAATAGACTTCAGCTTAATGACGACAAGACAGAAGCTATCCTCATTGGCACCCGTCAGAAACTTTCTCAGCTGCCTCCTCTTTCTCTCCCATTATGTAACACATCAGTCCCAATTTCTGATTCAGCTAAAAACCTTGGTGTCTGCATTGACTCTATCCTGTCCATGAACAACTTTGTTTCTCAAACTGCCAGATCTTGCTACTATCATCTCCATCGTATAAGCCTGATCAGTATCTCTCTGTGGAAACAACTGCAAAACTCGTTCTCTCCTTCATAATGTCTCGCATTGACTATTGCAGTTCACTACTGTCTGGTCTTCCTGCCTCCACCATTCACATCCTACAGCGCATTCAAAACAATGCTGTACGCCTTGTACTCAAAAAGAAAAAAGCTGACCACATATCTCCTCTCCTGGCACAACTTCACTGGCTCCCTGTATCAAAGCGCATACAGTACAAACTAGACACCATGTGCTACAAAAGCCTCAATAACGCAGCCCCCGATTACCTGTCAAGCCTACTTGAGATCTATGTTCCCTCACGTACCCTCCGCTCTGCCTCCGATCCTCTGACTTTTCGCTTTCCACGCACTAAGCTCAATATCTATGGTCCACGAGCCTTCTCTGTTTCTGGTCCCTCTCCTGGAACAAACTTCCTCTCTCAGTCCGTCAGCAACCTACTTTTGCCTCCTTCAAGTCCGCTCTCAAAACTCACCTTTTCTCCTCTGCATAAAATCCTAACCTCACTCAACCCCCCTCTGCAGCCTGTCTCCGCTCGGAGGGGAATCACTTTGTTTTAATATATAATTGTATATGATGTGCTCTCTGTGGTTTTCCATTGGTTTTATTCTTGCTTTTATTGCTTTTATTCTTTTCTCCCCATTTGTGGCCATGCATGTGTGTGTGTGTGTGTGTGTGTGTGGTGTGTGTGTGGTGTGTGTGTGTGTGTGGTGTGTGTGTGTGTGTGTGCGTGTGTGTGCGTGCGTGCGTGCGTGTGTGCGTGTGTGTCTTTTCGGCGCTTGGATTTGATTTTGTCGAGATTTGCGCTATATAAATATTGTAATTATTATGTATGCATGTGCGTACGTATGTATGTATGTATGTATGTATGTATGTATGTATGTATTACGTATGTATGTATGTATGTATGTATGTATGTATGTATGTATGTATGTATGTATGTATACGCTTAGATTTATGTATGTATGTATGTGTGCATGTATACGCTCAGCTTAGATTTATGTATGTAAGTATGTAAGCATGTATGTATGCATGTATACGCTCATATGTATGTAGTAGTATGTAGGTATGTATGCATGTATACGCTCAGCGCTTAGATTTGATTTTATCAAGATTTTGCGCTATATAAATAAAATATATTATTATTATTATTATTATATGTATACATACATACATATATATATATACACACATACATATATATATATCTGTGTGTGTGTGTGTGTGTGTGTGTGTGTGTGTGTGTGTGTGTGTGTGTGTGTGTGTGTGTGTGTGTGTGTGTGTGTATGTGTGTGTGTGTGTGTGAAGAAGATTAGTAAAAGACAAACCACATTTAGAGGACAAGAAAAAAATTGAGCACCTAATTACAACAGAAAAGCTTGAGAGAAAGAGAGCACCAGGTAGACCCAGAGAGAAAAATATTAGACAGTTTTGCATAGTAGATGTGGATAGAAAGGACAGGAGATATACTTGCAGTGATAAAACATAGATTCGCATGGAAGGCCATAATCATCAACGTCATATAGCTTGGCACATGATAATGATGAAAACTGCAAATGACATTGTGTGTTTGAAAAAAAATATTAAAGATATTTTTTAAGGAAAAAGAAGATGAGAACCAAACGTGAAGGTTTTGAAGAAAACGTGTCTATGAATGAGGAGGGTGCTGCGGTATTCTTGGTATTTGCTTGCATGCTGTTTTCCCTCCATACCTGAACTTTTTGGCTCGTCACCCAGAGATTCTGAATTTCTTTGAACTATTTTCTACTCTTATAAGTGAAAGTTACCACATTGTCTTTGCCTGGATTCTTGGCTATGTTGGTAATGGCGGCAATGAAAAGGCTGACTGCCTGGCCAAGAACACCGCAAGAGAAAAGATGTCTAAATCCTTCATTCCTTACATAGATATGAAATTCAAAGCACACAGTTTTTATGAGAGAAATCTCTGGCAGGAGGATTGGAATAAACAGACAGATAACAAACTTTTCCAAATCCGCCCCAACTGAAAGAAATTCTCCCATCTGCTTCAGGGACCTGTAGGAAAGAGACCGTGTTATGTAGGTTACACATGGGTCACACAGCCTACACTCTTTCGTACCTTATAAAAAAATGAAGAAGCATCGTGGTGTATACCATGTGACGAGCCGTTGAGCATTACACACCTTCTTGAATGCTGGGACTTGTATGATGTGAGACAAAAGCACTACACGGCGCACTCCTTAAAGGATCTCTTCCGAGACGTCCCTCCAGATGCAATTTTCCAGTTTTTACTAGAGATCAATGGATTCAACCTGATATCATTTTACGCATGAGTATATTATTTTTAAAAAAACATTTTAGACTTGCAGGGATAAGGGTGAGCATGGTCTTTAACTGTTGTCTTTTTATTTGAACTTGGGTGTCGTTTTTAACGTGGCATTAGCCCTGATATGGCTCTAGTAGTCGGCTGGGTTATAAGCAATACGAACTTGAACCTGAACTTTCCGGTTTGTGACCTACTGTACTAACCATTGTGGCAAAGCCACTGGTCTAACTTTATGTGCTTTTTTTTTTTATCTTGATGGCAGGTGTATTCGGACAAGCAGAACTTGAAAGCACTGAAAAATCTGCTGAAAGTCATCTGTAAAACGTACAAGGTACGTCACCCCACTTTTTCCTCCATATTTGTATTGATAAATCGATTTGTGCTTGAACCGATCATTTCAGTGACCCGTGTTTATAGTTCAGTGTGACAACTTTAATAGAGCTATAAAATTTAAAACAAACAAACAAGCAAAAAAACAAAACAAAAACAAAACAACCCCCTCCCTAAAGAAACAAAACAAACAAACAAACAAACAAACAACAACAACAACAACTAAAATCTAAAACTGTATAAATCAAATGACTTTATATTGTTCAAAAATATACAACAGACAAGTAGACATGACGCATGTAAATGAATTTTGCTCTATCCATTGTATATACAACTTGTTCATTTTTTTCAATGGTATTGTAATAATGTTCATCTATCATTGTCTTCATTTGTGTTTTGTCAAGGAAATGAATTAAAAACAAGTTTGGAAAAAAAACAACTTTAATAGAACTAAACTCAGATGTAACAAATTTTGCAGCAGATAAAGTGACATTTTCATACATATCGTGTGTTGTTTGAATAAACTGTATGGTGGTGGGGGGTTCAGTAATGTTTACAGTCCAGTGTGAGAATCACAATCAGTGAGTCAGTTTATGACTCAATGTCATAGCTTCTTTCATTCTGTCGTGTTTATAGGTCAGTGTCACAGATTCATTCATTCAATCATGTTTATATGTCAGTGTCAAAGATTCGTTCAATCAATTATGTTTATATGTCAGTATCAAAGATTCACTCAATCAATCATGTTTATAGCTCAATGTCACAGCTTTAATCAGGCAACCGTGTTTATAACTCAGTGTCACAGCTTCGTTCATTCAGTCATGTTTATAGGTCAGTGTCACAAATTGAATCATTCAATCATGTTTATAACTCAATATCACAGCTTCATCCATTCAATCACGTTCATATGTCAGTGTCACAAATTCAATCAGTCAATTATGTTTACAGCTCAGCGTTACAGCTTCAATTAATCAATCATGTTTATACCTCAGCGTCACAACTTCATTCAGTCATTCATGTTTATACCTCAGCGTCACAACTTCAGTCATTCAAGTTTATACCTCAGCGTCACAACTTCAGTCATTCATGTTTATACCTCAGCGTCACAACTTCAGTCATTCAAGTTTATACCTCAGCGTCAAAACTTCAATCAGTCAATCGTGTTCATAATTATGTCAGTGTCACAAATGGGGAACGAACCCTGGAACCTCGAATTTAGTAATTGGCAGGAGAACGTCTGAACCAATCTGCCACTCTTCTCAAGGTCAATATTTCATGTTATTTATTGTTCAGATTGATTTGATCATGTCATGTTGATCAGGTTATCAATCATTGATCACGTCAATTTTCAGGGTCCCAAACCAGCCGCGTGCAAAAAGGCAGAAGAGAAGAAACCTGTATGTGTCAAAGAGTGATCGCCATTAACAGAGAATATTTCACATCTGCATCTTTCTTGGAAGGGGGTGGGGGTGGGGGTGGGGGACATTTTTTATGTGTTTGTTGAAGGCCCGTTTTTTTTTCTTGTTTATGTCGCATCTAATTTCTAGACTTTGATGTAAACTTAGTCTCCTCCTTCGTCCATCGACTGTAAACGTATGTTTGGTGGAGGTCCTATTTTGTGTGTTATTTTGTATCTGCTAAGCTCCTGGTCGAGAGGTTAAAAGGAATATGATGTTTTTAACTTTATGAACATTGGTTGGGGACACTTTTTTGTGTACATTGTATCTAAAATACTAAATACTGAATTTGATGTCTAAATTATTAAAAACATTTTTTTTGTTGGATGAATAGTTTTTTTTTCCCTCGGTTTTTTTTTCTGTTTACATTGTATCTCTGAACTCCTAGACATGAACTTAAAAAGAACCTACAACTTTGGCTGGCTTTGCAACATGTATTTATTTATTTATTTATTTGTTTTAGGAAAAGGAATAAAGGGTTATTATAACCAGGACTAAATATTAGTGATGAATGCTAATCACAAACACACACTCTAATCAACTATTAAATCAAATTTGGTCTTGTTGACTTGCTTTATATGTTTTGGGGCGATTGTCCTGCAAATTCTCGCATTTCTTCGCAATTTTTTAAACAACATTTTTATAACAATTTTTGTTGGAGGCCTCAGTTTTGTTGTATTTGTTTACATTTTATCTGTAAACTGTTGGTCTTAAATTTCAAAATTACCTACTGCCACTTATGTCTTTAAGAATTAACTTTTTTATTTCTAATTTTGAAATAATTGTGATAGAATAGTTGTTTCATAAATATTTACAGATATAGCATCATCATCAAGAATGTTATTTACTTTTTTGTTTCCCTTGATATCTCTTCGGAAAACACGTTCTATTTTGTGTTCAGGTCAGAGTTGATACTATACTTTCTACAATATCAGACAACTTGGTACTGATTTCTTTTTGAAACATCCATTTGGGCGATTTTTCCTTTTTGTTGCATGCATTCTTTACATTCTTTTGTTCAGATGTCATTTTTTAAATCTATTTTCTGTAGTTGTGTCTAATCATGTAAATCATGTATCCCTTAATAAATTTTGAAAAGAACAACGGAGTTGGCGATGGGTCTGTGCACGCGTGCGTGTGTGTATGCATGTATGCGTGTGTATGTAAGTGTGTATGTTTGTGTGTGTGTGTGTTTGTGTGTGTGTGTGTGTCTGTGTGTGTGTGTCTGTGTGTGTGTGTGTGTGTGTATATGTGTATGTGTGTGTGTATATACATGTATGTCTCTGGGTGTGTGTGTGCGTGTGTGTGTTCAGTATTAAGTGATATTTGCTTCTGTATAAATACAAAGAACTTTGATCAACAGTGCAATAACTTTTCTTAAAAACAGCTTGATATCCACTGGTGATATTATCTTGTGTTATCAATATCTGTAACCAACAATTTACCGCTAGTATCACTTAAGCATAATCACGTTCTTGTAAGTACTTGATTATTAACCGCACTTTTCTTAAACAATTGAAGTATGACTGATTCTGTTCAATTTTCTAGGAACAGTCTTTTAGTAAAGAGAAAGGTAATTAATATAACCAAACAAAGTCAGTTCTGACTTTACTGCAATTTTCAAACAATTCTTCATTTATCCCACCTGGCGGATATTAATGCTGCACTTTTATGGTAGTATTACTTCCTCTCTTTATTTCTGATTAGTCTGGGTTATCAGTTTCGTTTTCCGTAATATCAGTGTCATCACCGTCTTCCCCAGTAACATTTCTTCAAGCTCTCTGAAAAGTTCATCCAATTCATTGACTCTGTGTTATTTTCTTGTGGATAACCTGTGCTCGTTTTGCCAGAATTCATGCTGATCATCTACTGCATTGATTAAATTGTTAAATAAAGTAATATTATGCTCTTTTCCATTTTTTCGTAAATAGTTTCTTGTATTCTCTCTGAGCTCCACAGTAAACTTTTCTGCAATTGTCTTTTAATGCGATGCGAAATAATTTTAACAGTCTTCTGACATTTTGGTATTCCTGGTCAAACCATCCATCTGTCTTCTTGGTATTGTTTGTATAATTTTTCTCTTTATACACATTTTTCAGTACTATGCATTAAATGTAGTTGGTACTTCAGCAATGATTGTCTTACAGATAAGATAAAAAGCTGTTTCCATTTGTAATAATGTATCTGACCATTGATAAAGCGTGTATGAAACGGAGAGCAAAAGTGAGAAATAGATACAAAGAGAGAGAGAGAGAGAGAGAGAGACAGAGACAGAGACAGACAGAGACAGAGACAGAGACAGAGATAAAGACAGAGAGACAGAGAGACAAAGGAGAGAGAGAGAGAGAGAGAGCGACAGAGACAGAGACAGAGACAAAGACAGAGAGACAGAGAGACAGAGGGAGAGAGAGAGAGAGAGAGAGAGAGAGAGAGAGAGAGAGACAGAGAGAGAGAGACAGAGACAGAGACAAAGACAAAGACAAAGACAGAGACAAACAGAGAGACAGACAGACAGATGGAGTAAGGAGGGTTTATGAAAACAGTCTAAATCAATGCCACATTGAGAAAAGCCATCGAGCACGCACTCCAACTCAGCTTGAATTATTATAAGGTGTCACCTGTTAGAAAGATACCAACAGTAAAAAACCAGTCCTCTGACAAACGGCTTGGAAAGCTCCAACACTGCGCGTTCCATCTGGAGATACACAAATAGCAGCTCCCGAGATTGATGGCTAGTGGTTAGAAAACAATATCGCGCCAGTGCAATGCAATCACCAGCTTGTAAATCATGTCATATAGCTTTCGTCATTGTTTGCATGGCTTCCGATGCGTTTCCTTCACGAATTGTGTGGCCACATGACTTGCTAATAATATACAGGCGACTTCGTAAATCCTGTTCCCTATGTTTGCTAGTTGCGTGGTCACATGACTCGCAAAGCGACCTCATAAATCCTGATCCCCCGTGTTTGCTAGTTGTGTGGGATTTTCGGTTAATTGTTTGGTACCTGCGTATGTAGTCTCCCTTGACTGTTTGGTTTGAATGATTGACAAAGGTGACTGCTAGTTGTTTGTGGTTATTATTATAGTGAAAACACCCGTGGATTTTTCTTTTTGGCGTTTATGGTGGTTGCAGGAGTAAAACCAACACTGAGTGTATGGCAGAGATATGGTAGAGACAAAAAAACAAACAGACAGATAAATGAGTTAATAAGTAACAGAAAATAGATTAGTTTATTGATCATTAAAAACAACGAATTCCAGCCACTGACTTTATATTACTCACAAAAACACAACGTTAGTTGCTATGATATCAACAAAAAGCTTCCGTTGATTGCTCACTCATGAACAATCAGAAATATTCCGCAATCACTTTAACCCTTTGCCTCCCTCACCCTGTCCACCAGCATCGTGCATCGTCAACCATGCTAGCAAAACAAAAACTGAACCCTTTGACTCCCTCACCCACTCGGTATCTCAGTGCAGGAAAAATGTTTTTTTAAGGCTCCTTTGAGCAACATTCTTATAGCTAGTCCTCATATATTCTGAGGCTGGTACGACTTTAAACTCAACAAAACAGGGTGAGGGAATCAAAGGGTTCAGGTGTTTTTTTTTTGTGTGTTTTTTTTTTTTTGCAGTTGGTGGGGATAGGGTGTGGGAGTCAAAGGGTTAATCAATGACTAATGCTGGAGGAAATCTGTCAGTTTCACACGGTGAGTGAGCACGAATATTATACAGTCACGCTGACCATATTTGATTAACTCCCAGGTAGCCGTCATTGAGATGGTGTCGATGATGGTGATGTTGATCACTCATTCCTGCCATCATTATTGCTGTTGCAAACACAGTGTTGTCAGTATGGTGTGCGGACACTGTGGCGCCAGTATTGTTCTGATTTTGAAAGGCGTAATGAAACGTGAAATTATTTCACGCGTGACACTTGTGGTGCTGTTTGGCTTTGTCGCTGGGCAGGCCCTGTTGGGCTTGTCTCAGTCTCTCAATCGTTCTTACTTCTCTCCTGTCTCTGTTTGTCTCTGTCTCTGTCTCTGTGTCTGTCTGTCTCTCTTTCTCAGTCTCTGTCTCTGTGTCTGTCTGTCTGTCTGTCTCTGTCTCTCTGTTTATGTCTCTGTCTCTGTGTCTCTCTCTGTCTCTGTCTCTCTCTGTCTCTGTCTCTGTCTCTCTGTGTCTCTGTCTCTCTTTGTCTCTCGGTCTCTGTCTCACTGTCTCTGTCTCTCTCTGTCTACCTCTGTTTCTATATCCCTGTCTCTGTTTCTGTCTCTGTCTCTCTGTCTCTCTTTGTAGAGTTGGAGTGAGGAGAGAGGGATCACAAAGCGTGTGATGCATTTCACACACCCTTGAACAACTACCACGCTGGAACAGTTGTGTGCACACAACTATCTGTCCATGCTCTCTCTTTCTCTCTCTCTCCTCTCTCTCTCTCTCTCTCTCTCTCTCTCTCTCTCTCTCAATTTCCATCATTTACATTAAAGTGCATTTCACACTATTAGTCTACATTACACCTCATCGCATCCTATTACTTCACGCTACATCATAACGCACAAACAACACAGCACTATACTATACTACGCTACATTGAGCTATAATTCATAGTATAAAAGCCTTGTATGTGTCTGTAGACAAGGGAATGCAAAGTGGTACCTGACTCCGCCAAAGAACAACATCTTAGTCATCGTAACATTGATCGTCTCACTCAGAAAGGACAGTCAGTGGAAGTGGCTGAAAATCCACCATGAAAGGAAAAAAGAAAACACACACACACACACACAACACACAACACACACACACACACACACACCACACACACACCACACACACACTACACCACACACACACACACACACACACACACACACACACACACACACATCACACACACACACACACACACACACACACTCACACACACACACACACACACACACACACACACACACACACACTCACACACACACACACACACACTCACACACACACACACACCACACTACACACACTCACACACACACACACACACACACACACACACACACACACACCACACACACACACCACACACACACACACACACACTCACACACACACACACACACACACCACACACTCACACACTCACACTCACACACAAACGTAAGGGACATCATCAATCAGACAAAGAATGATACTATTTTAAAAGCAGAATTGGGCAGACTCCATAAACGTGGAATAAAAAGCCTTTGGGCTTTTATTGTATTAGAGGTCAAAGCAATTTGGAGAGATGAAGAAGACAATGAGACGGACGGTGAACAGAAATACGATGGACAAAAATTTGGCGTGGTCGTCCTAGTAGTAGTAGTTTTTTTTTTTTTTATTCATTTCAATATTTATGTTTTATTTTGTTTTATTGTTTGATTGTGTGTGTGTGTGTGTGTGTGTGTGTGTGTGTGTGTGTGTGTGTGTGTGTGTGTGTGTACGTGTGTGTGTGCATGTGTGTGTGTATGTGCATGCTTGTGCACGCGCGTGTGCGTGTGTGTATGCATCTGTGTGTGTGCGTTGTTACAGAAGTCCGTTTATGTGTGACTGACAGAAATAGAATGAAAGTAGATTGTGTGTATGTAGGTGCGTGTTCTATGTGTTTTCCCCAACCACACACAACCTTCCACTCAGTCACTTCAACAACCTCTGTAAACAAAATAGTATATTTAAATATTTATAATTAATCAGATATCATCAGTTCACTTTTCATCCAACTGGATCAACAAACACATAAGACAGAAATAAATGTTCATTGACCACTGTTCAATAGAAAGTAATCGATTCAGGTTTCCGTCCCAAACAGTCCTTTCACAGGAACTCTTTCACTGCGTCAGCACTTGGGTCAGTTTGTTTCACAGCATCGAAATCATTGTTCAGGATTCAGTTCATCACTCTATGTAAATACAGTTACCACACAATCCTGGGGAGCAAGACGAAACACAGAGGCGTCAGTAACCGGACACGCCCACAGCAGGTATTCAGCAGAGTCCTAACCAGCTTAGGACTCCAGGGACTGGATCAGGCATCCCACCCCTCAAAACAGCAGGTATTCAGCAGAGTACCTAACAGCTTAGGTACCAAGGACGGTATCAGTGCATCCACACCCTCAAAACAGCAGGTATTCAGCAGAGTCCTAACAGCTTAGGACCAGGGACTGGATCAGGCATCCACCCTTCAAAACAAAGTCACGTACGTATGTGGCTCCCTCATGAGCTAATCAGACCAGACAGCTCCCCACGTCAGAAGCTGCTAACATAGCAGCTTAAGACAAAACAGATTTAGTTCTCTTCAGGTGGCAAAGATATGCGACTGCTCCACCTGGAAATCTCTGTAGAACTGACTTTTAGTTCACAGATTTTCGACACACACACAACGCTACACGAATTCCACGCTCCACGCATTCCACGCTCCGCGCACTCCACGCTTTTACTTCACAGCCAATCAGAATAAAGACACCGAAAACAACACTGGGTGCTCCAGTCCACAAAAGCAAAAATGAGCCAAAACTCTATACAAAAGTGAAAATGTACTATGAAAGTATATACAACACATCCGTCACACTACCCCCCCCCCCCCCCCTCTACAGAAAAGACAATGACCGAATTGTCTTTGAGAGGGCACTCACGGAACCATTGGATCAACCGAGGATCACGAGAGCAGGTCTGGCAACATATTTGACCGGGCGGAAATGGGGAGAACCTCAAAAGAGAACTCCTCCAGCGGCAATGCCCTTGTTTTGAAACCTGGGAGATCGGCACAACAGGATCATGCAAAACAGCTTCTGGATGAGATCTCACGGAATCATTTAAACCAGGAACATTCCCAATGATGACATCAGCAACCGGAGCCTCCAGTACACAACACACTACCACTCCAGATACATAGGGAGACTTGACCTGAACCTTAGCCAATTGAAATGTCTCAACACGACCACCAAACGAAATACACTTAATTGACTTACCAAGATACTGATTATCTTTTACTAAACGTTTGCGAACTCCACACACAGTAGCTCCTGTGTCTCGCAAAATCGAACAAGACTTGCCATTTACAGACCCAGACTCCAAGTGCAACTGATCTTTTAAATCTTGATCGACTGAACAGACAACTGCTGTACATCCTGAAAACTGCTGCTCTGGGCCCTCACTATGTTCAGGTACTACCGTAGAATGTCCATAGTTCGGACGAAACATGCAAGAACCTCTTGGGTGACTGAGGGAGCATACTCCACAAGGGTCCCTTCCGGATTTCCATGGACAAGTATTCGACTTGTGACCAGCACGTCTACACAGCCAACAAGAATAAAGACACCGAAAACAACACTGGGTGCTCCAGTCCACAAAAGCAAAAATGAGCCAAAACTCTATACAAAAGTGAAAATGTACTATGAAAGTATATACAACACATCCGTCACATGCGTGTGTGTGTGTGCATGCGTGCGTACGTGTGTGTGTGCATGCGTGTGTGTGAGTGCGTGTGTTAGTGTGTGTGTTAATGTGTGTGTGTGTATGTGTGAGTGTGTGTGTGTGTGTTGTTGTTGTTGTTGCTGTTGTTGTTGCTGTTGTTGTTGTTGTTTGTCGCCATGATTTTTATTTATTGGGATGGCTGAAATAGTTGGGGTGATGGAGATAATAAATTGTGTCGCTGGGCGGACAGAAGCTAATTGTGTCGTAATGTTTGGGAGATAATTTGTGTGGATGTGATCATACAGGGTATTGGTGGGTCAGCTTATACTGGACGAGGTGTGGGGCTGGGACTGGTTGTGTTTTCATCCGTTGCCACGTTGTTTGTTTGTTCGTTTGTTTGTTTGTGTGTGTGTGTTTGTTTTGTTTATGTGTTTGTTTGTGTGTGTGTTTTGTTTGTTTGTTTGTTTTTTCTTTCTTTCTTTTTTCTTTCTGTTTGTCTTTCTTTCTTTTTGTTTGTTTTGTTTGTGTAATTGTTACATTGGGTGTATGTGTGTGTGTGTATGTGTGTGTGTGTGTGTGTGAGTGTGTGCATTCGTGTGTGTGCGTGTGCATGCGTGCGTACGTGTGTGCGTGCGTGTGTGTGTGTGTGTCCGTGCGTGCGTGCGTGTGTGCATGTGTAAGTGTGTGTGTGCGTGTGTGTGTGTTCGTTGTTATTTCTTTTAGTGTCTATTCACATATGTACTTTCAGACGTGTGTGTGTGTGTGTGTGTGTGTGTGTGTGTGTGTGTGTGTGTGTGTGCGTGTGTGTGCGTGCGCGTGTGTGCATGTGTGTGTTTGTTTCAACATTACAAATGGAAATATAAAATTTCACTACAATGTAGCCTAGATTGTACCAAAGACAGAGTGGTACAA
>CM060313.1:95218977-95221477 GCA_030674185.1 Monoplex corrugatus | reverse complement strand
AAAGCAAGGGAGGTAATGTGTGTAGTTGGAAAAATAAGAGAGTGTCCTTCGTGTGAGAGGTAGATGTTAGTTTAGGATTACCGTTATTGTTCTTTTTGTTTAAAGCCCAGCCGACTGCATAGAACCATATCAGGGCTATAACCGTTTCGAAACATATACAATACTTCAACAGGAGAAAAAAAGAAGAAAATTAAGTACACATATCAATGCATTCGCTCATATAATCTAAGGAGATGGCCCTGGCGTTGACCACTCCGTCCGATTTATCGGTAGGGGATTTAAAAAAAAAACAACCTGAATACAAATTTAAACATAACTAAAGACACTAAAACATACACAAAAACAGGCCTAAATTACCTAAAATTGCTTTCGCATATCTCATTTCCCTAGAGCCAAAAATGCACTTAATTCATGTACCCAATTATCAATCCTAAGAGAAAGTACGTAAGACTTTATCGAAAATATACAGGTGAATGGACCAGCAAGGCAGAAATTGATAGGAAGAATGGACAGAAAGCAAAGGAGGAAGAAAGAAACAAAGAGAGTGACAGAAAAAAGGAACTTTCTAGCACAGAATTTCCAGAAGGTGGGGATACTATTCATGCTGAAAGAGCCCCCGGCATCCCCACTGGGGTGTCAGTTTAGGAAGAAACTGGATTTAAATTAATCTAAACTTTAGTTTGATTAGCTATCTGTGCTGAATCTGAAAACAGTGCTTTCTCAGGAGTGGTTGTAGTAGAATTGATGGATGAGAAATCTGGACACTTTATTTGAAAAATACACACAAATAACGTGACATGAACGGCCCAAATTTGTTATAACAATGCAGACAATTTAAGACTTAACAATGTGTCTGTAAAAAGGGGAAGGCAATGACAGGCACAAAACGCCTCAGAGAGAGACAGGGAGATAGAAAGACACAGAGAGACAGAGAGAGAGAGAGACAGACAGACAGACAGACAGACAGATAGAGACAGAGACAGAGAGACAGAGAGACAGAGACAGAGAGACATAGACAGAGACAAAGACAGGCAGAGAGACAGAGAGACAGAGACAGAGAGAGAGAGAGAGAGAGAGAGAGAGAGAGAGAGATAGACACACACATGGAGAGAGACAGAGGTGTGGAGAGAGTGAGAGAGAGAGAGAGAGCCAGAGAGACAGACAGACAGAGACAGACAGACAGACAGAGACAGAGACGGACAGACTGACTGACAGAAAGAGAGCGAGAGAGAGAGAGAGCGAGACAGAGAGAGACAGGCAGACAGATTGAGAGACAGAGAGACATAGAGACAGACAGACAGACAGACAGAGACAGACAGACAGACAGAGACAGAAACGGACAGACTGACTGCTAGAAAGAGAGAGAGAGAGAGAGAAGAGAGAGAGAGAGACAGAGACAGAGACAGAAACAGAGAGACTGAGAGATAGAGACAAAAACATAGACATACAGAGAGAGAAAGAGAGAGAGAAGAGAGAGAGAGAGAGAGAGAGAGAGAGAGAGAGAGAGAGAGAGAGAGAGAGAGAGAGAAGAATAATTTTATCATACAGAGATCCACAAAACACTATCCCCAAATCATCGCTACACCGAACAAAAGACAACCATCTCTCCCCCCCCCTCCCCTATCTTAAACCCGCAACAACAACAATAGGCAAGAGGTCAATATGATCAACAAGCTCTGGGTTAATGGACAAGTGAGAAAAGCTATAAAACCAGAACACATAGTCAAACACTAGCACAAGATTCGCCGGTCATTTGGCGTCATAGCAGAAAATCTGTTTGTCTTCTCGCTGGCCTACTGTTATGAAGGACGTCGTTTGGTGTTGGTAATTATTATTCCCACAAAGGAAAGCGAATTGTGGAACCAGTGAACTGATTATTCAGTCTCAGTCTACAGCATCATTCCTTGGAATGTTGGCTGCCCACACTGCATGCTGCTCTCCGGGTCTCTGTCCTCCACATCTGTCTTTCCTCAACCAGGTTGAAAAATCTCTGGACTGTTATGACCTGTCCACTCCTTGTTGTTTCCTAGATAATCTGTTTGTGGTCTTTCCCTTCCTCTTTTGCCCTCGACTTTTCCCTGAATGACATTTTCGTGAGACTTCATTTTTTGTTTGTTTCTGCACACATGTCTAAAGAATGTCAGGATGTCCTGTACAAAGTTTCTCCGGGTTTTCAGCTCCTCTAGTGTGCTCTTGTCATTTCTCTTGTCTTTCAAGCCCACCTTAAGAGACGTCTATTGAACCATATTTCAGTTGAATGTTTTTTCTTTATGTTTTATTTTTGAGGGTCTCTCTCTCTCTCTCTTTCTCTCTCTCTCTCTCTCACTCTCTCCCTCTCTCTCTCACACACACTCTCTCCCTCTCTCTCTCCCTCTCTCTCCCTCACTCTCTCTCACTCTCTCACTCTCTCACTCTCTCTCTCTCTCTCACTCTCTCTCCCTCTCTCCCTCTTTCCATCTCTCTCTTTCTCTTTCTCTCTCTCTCTTTCTCTTTCTCTCCC
>CM060313.1:95198977-95213977 GCA_030674185.1 Monoplex corrugatus | reverse complement strand
TCCGTTATTTATAAAGGTACACCACTCTGTCAGTTTACTCCTGTTTCTGAATCATTTGTACGGAAGCTGATTACTGAGTCCCCCAAAGTCTCTTGTATTCTCGACCCCATCCCCACCCCTCTTCTCTATGACCACCTCGACACCCTTCTCCCCACTATCACTCGCATTCTTAATGAATCACTATCTTCAGCTTCTGTTCCCTCTGATTTTAAGACTGCTCTTGTTAAGCCTCTCCTGAAAAAGTCTTCCCTTGACCCCAACGTGTTGAAAAATTACCGCCCCATTTCCAACCTCCCCTTTCTGTCCAAAATTCTCGAGAAAATTGTCCTCCACCAGCTTTCAGCTCATTTGACTGCCAACAACCTTCTATCTCCCCATCAGTCAGCATATCGTCCAGAGCACAGCACAGAGACTGCCATCCTTCGTATCCTTAATGATATTCTCAATTCGTTAGATAAAAATAAAATTTCTGTCCTCCTCTTGTTAGATCTTTCAGCTGCTTTCGACACCATAGACCATGAAATTCTTCTCTCCCGTTTGGAACATACATTTGGTATTAGAGACTTAGCTCTTAATTGGTTTCACTCTTATCTTTCAGACAGGAAACAGTTTGTGCTAGTGGATAGTCACCGTTCAAATGAAACCTCCCTCGATTTTGGTGTGCCTCAGGGCTCCGTGCTCGGTCCTGTTTTATTCATTCTGTATACTACCCCTCTTTCTGATGTCATCCGCGGCCATTCCATTTCGCATGAAATGTTTGCGGATGACACTCAGCTCCTTCATTCAGCTTCTGTTGATGACTATCCTGATGCAATTTCTTCTCTCCAAAACTGTACCTCTGACATTGATCTCTGGATGTCATCAAATAAACTGAAACTTAACTGTGACAAGACGGAGGCTATACGTTTCTCACATCATGATATCAACACACTTTCTTCCTCTCTCCCTATAGGTTCTAGTTCCATTGAATTTTCTGACTGTGTCCGGGATTTAGGAGTTCTTTTAGATCATGATCTTTCTATGCAAAAACATGTCACTAAGATATGCCAGCTTTCTTATATGGAACTAAGACGTATTGCTTCTATCCGCCCCTTTCTTACTGAGGAAGCCACTAAAACTCTTATTTCCTCTTATATTCTTTCACGCTTGGACTACTGTAATTCTATTCTAATCGGCTGCCCTTCAGTTGTCATTCAACCTCTCCAACGTGTTCAGAATTCAGCAGCTAGGCTTGTTTGTAAAGCCCCTAGATCCCAGTCATGTTCTCCTCTTCTGAAAAAGTTGCATTGGCTTCCAGTTGAACAAAGAATCAAATACAAATGTTGCTGTCTCTGTTACAAAATTCTTACTTGCTCCACTCCCTCTTATCTGTCTGAACTTCTTCAAGTGTATGTACCATCCAGAACGCTCCGATCCTCTACCGACACAAGAACTTTCTGTGTTCCCCGTTTCAACCGGAAACTGCATGGTCAGAGAGCTTTCTCCCACTCTGCTGCCATGACCTGGAACTCCCTTCCCTATCATATTCGCCATAAGCAATGTCTTCCTTCTTTCAAGTCTAGTCTGAAGACCTATCTTTTCACTCAATACTTTCATTGATCTTCTCTTTCTCTTCTCTCTCAGCCCTGATCATCGTTCCTACATATATGTGTGTGTGTGTGTGTGTTTGTGTGTGTGTGTGTGTGTGTGTGTGTGTGTGTGTGTGTGTGTGTGTGTGTGTGTGTGTGTGTGTGTGTGAAGCATGTTTATGCGAGCAAGAGAGAGGGAGAGAGAGGGAGAGAGGAAGAGAGAGAGAGAGAGAGGCTGTGTGGGAGAGAGAGAGAGTGAGCAAGGAATATCGGGAGCACGGTAGAGAGCGAGAGTATGGTTGGGGTGGGGCAAGAGAGTGAGAGTATGAGTAAGAGTATGTGTAAGCGTGATAGAATTTGATAGTAGAGAAACTGAGTGGTTGAGAGAGGGAGTGTGTTTGGGTCTGTGTGTGTGTGTGTGTGTGTGTGTGTGTGTGTGTGTGTGTGTGTGTGTGTGTGTGTGTGTGTGTGTGTGTGTGTGTGAAGAGAAAGAGAGAGAAAATATTTTTGTATGATTGTCACTATTTTTAGTAATATTTGAATTTACTATGTTAATATGTCTTGTTGAACGTAAATTTTATGTTTTATGTTATATAGTGTTAGTAGCGGTATGTTTAAATTTTATGTTGGTGTATCTATTTGTATTTAGTTATATACTGATTTTATGTGAAGCGCTTTGTGCTCTGGAAAGCGCTATATAAATTGCCTTTATTATTATTATTATTTATTGTGTGTGTGTGTGTGTGTGTGTGTGTGTGTGTGTGTGTGTGTGTGTGTGTGTGTGTGTGTGTGTGTGTGTGTGTGTGTGTGTGTGTGTGTGTGAGTGTACGAATGCGAGTGTGTACGAATGCGTGTGTAAGAGTGTGTGAGTGTTTGGTAAAAGAAGACTGATGATGCAGGATGGTAAAATACTGTGTTGTGGAACACACACACACACACAAAACAGCAATCAACAGAAAAGCACAGCGATTGACATGAGACTCCAACACAAACACAACAAGATAGTCAGCAGACTCAAGCGCTTGAACCAACAGTTCAATAACCGATACGTGATCAGGTCATTGGTTCCACAAATCGCCCATTCCTCTGTGGAAAAGCCAGACCATCAGCACAGGTTGTCCTCCTTTACATCCGTAGCTTAGACAGAAAACGGGTTGTCTTTCTTAATTACATAATAATAATTACAATATTTATATAGCGGAAAATCTTGATAAAATCAAATCTAAGCGCTGAAACAGACACACACACGCACGCACGCACGCACGCACACACACACACACACACACACACACACACACACACACACACACACACACACACGCATGGCTATAAATGGGGAGAAAGAATAAAAGCAATGGAAAATTATAGAGAGCATACTATAGACAATTATATATTACAATGTGATTCCCCTCCGAGTGGAGACAGGCTGCAGAGGGGGTTGAGTGAGGTCAGGATTTTATGCAGAGGAGAAAAGGTGAGTTTTAAGAGCGGACTTGAAGGAGACAAAAGTAGGTTGCTGACGGACTGAGAGAGAAAGTTTGTTCCAGGAGAGTGGACCAGAAACAGAGAAGGCTCGTGGACCATAGGTATTGAGCTTAGTGCGTGGAAAGCGAAAAGTCAAAGGATCGGAGGCAGAGCGGAGGGTACGTGAGGGAACATAGATCTCAAGTAGGCTTGACAGGTAATCGGGGGCTGGGTTAATGAGGCTTTTGTAGCACATGGTGTCTAGTTTGTACTGTATGCGCTTTGATACAGGGAGCCAGTGAAGTTGTGCCAGGAGAGGAGATATGTGGTCAGCTTTTTTTCTTTTTGAGTACAAGGCGTGCAGCATTGTTTTGAATGCGCTGTAGGATGTGAATGGTAGAGGCAGGAAGACCAGACAGGAGTGAATTGCAATAGTCAATGCGAGACATTATGAGGGAGAGAACGAGTTTTGCAGTTGTTTCTTGGAACCAAATGACTGGCAAATATTGTCTAACCAAAGATTTACGGACCTTTGGTCTTAACCGTTCGCTGGATGATGCGTTTAGTCCTGTGGCTTTTTGTTTGCCCTGGGATTATATACCCAGGGTGTCCTGATCATGTTGACCTGTTGTGGAGGTTATTTTGTTGGGGTGTGTGATGGGTATTTAGACGATGTTTAAAGATTTGTAGACCTTTAGTATGGGGAAAATTCTGTGCCTGTCTTTCTCTGTTTCTCTCTGTCTGTCTGTCTGTCTGTCTGTCTTTATGTCTCTCTCTCTCTATCTCTGTCTCTGTATATATATGCGTACACACATACGCACATACGCACACACACACACACACACACACACACACACATATATATATATATATATATATATATATATATATATATAATCGTCGGCCTCTTTACATCTCAGGAGATGATAGTCTGCACCAGGAGGCGTTGTGGTCATGACGTGCACTTACGCCAAAAAAGCCTAGGCTTAAAACCGGTATCTGCTATTCTCCGTGTTGTGTCGATGCTGTGTTACCAGCGAAGCTGGAGTGACCTCTCCAGGTGCAGGCCTGGGCAAAATGAATATGGAGGACGAGCTGTTGCCCATGCAGCAGATCCCCCCTCTCCTCGCCACTAGTAGAATCCAGGGGAAAGACGGAGGCCTGTACGCCTGGTACCAGGGGCGACGCAGGAGTTGCCAGAACGAGGTTGTAGACAACGGCGAACTGCCTTAGGGACTCCGACTCCTGATTTTTCCTCAGGGTTGACTCCCGAAGCCTTTCCTATGAGTGGGTATGGCCGCAAGGCAGCGGAGGTTTGAAATCAGAGTTTTCCTTCTCTTAGATGAGCTGTCTTCCCAGACTGATGAGCCCCATCTACCCAAAGCACTGGTTTTCAGGCGCCAGTAACCCGCCTTCACCCCTTCTCCTATCAGTAGTAGCAGTTCCGCCGGGCTTATATCTAAGCCACGCGAGCAGGCTAGGAGCTGGACTTAGTTGTCAGAGGCTATTGGAGACGCGCGCCGTGAGGGGCATTTTATAGACAATGGGAGCTTGTCCCCATTGCCACTCCTCGGCTATGACAACCTTGGATACCATATATTACAATGTGTATATATTACAATATTACAATATATATATATACAGGCACAAACAAACACCGCACATGCTGCTTTTATTTCGGTGTTAGCAATCTGATATTTTGTATGTATTTATATATTTTTATCTATTCTCTCTCTCTCTCTCTCTCTCTCTCTCTCTCTCTCTCTCTCTCTCTCTCTCTCTCTCTCTCTCTCTCTCTGTTATATATATTACTTTACGTTATGTATGTGATTTTTACACAAATTATGACAAACTGAATGACCACATCAACTCTGTGTGATAATGTTCTTCACTATAAATAAATACACAGGCCCTTGTCGCCGCAAGCACATTTTCGAACCCACAACCTTCCAGTCGGGAGTCTGTTGCGCTAACCACTACACCATGGCGATTGGTATTATAAAACAAAAGCTTATGGAAAGGGCAGGAGGATGACATGAGTGGGTTCAGTAACTGATCCCTATTGTCCAACAAAGTAGAAGTAAAAGATCCCTGAAAACGATCAGCCGGACAGACAAACGGAACCCAATCAGAAAACTCCTGTAGCTACAAGGGAAAGAACGTCTTCAATTTCCATCCAAAACATCCCACAGCGCAATCAAGATCATCTGTCTGAGTACAGATTTCAGATGCCTCAAAAATGATATGATGAATGATCGCAGGAGTCTTGTTTTGGCCTTGCGGGGAACGTGTTTTAATCCCCGAGATTGGTTTCAATTTTGTCATTGCAGCAGCTGCCGTTGGCAGCATTCTTAGAGCAAAATTGATTCGTTTATAAACAAAATGTGTTTAACTGATATGATCTTTCTCTTTCTTGAATGTGCAAGAAAGAAGAAGGTATAAATACGCGATGAGGTTAAAAAAAGAAAGCAATATGCAGAAGAGATGCTATCAAAATGTAAACAATCTATGAATAATCCTAAAAATGTTCTGGCTAACAATACGCTCAGTGTGTAGAGGATAATAATAATGACATTTATAAGGGGCCAAATTTTGATACAAGAATCAGACCAAATGGCGCACTGCCATCAATCACCAAAGCAATTACACAACAACGACCAAAACTCCAGGGCACAAAGTACACACGAACAGGGAGGAGGGAGAACAGGAGGGAAGTGGGACAAAAGAGTGGGCATGCAGAGGGGGAAATCACTGCTGGACAAAAAGGTATGTCTTCAAACTAAACTTGAAGGAAGACAGAGATGTGATTTCGAATAGACAGGGGAAGATTGTTTCAGCTGTATGGACCAGACACAGAAAAAAAGGACAATCGACTGTGCTACATCTGTATCGAGGAATTTGTAAACAACTAGTATCAGTGAAGCAGAACGGAGAAATTGGGAAGGGGTACACATTCGGAGGCGATCACGAAGATAATTAGACGCAGTACCAATGATATACTTGTAGAGTCTTTTTTTGGTGTGAAATTCTGACAGAAACGGGCAACCAGTGAAGAAAGTGAAGTGAGGGAGTGACATGATCATGCCTCCTTTTACGAAGGGCATGACGGACCGCAGAATTCTGAATACGCTGAAGGCATGCAACAGAAGAAGCAGACAAGCCAGAGAGCAGAGAGTTACAATAATCTATGCGAGGCAAGATCAGAGAAGTCGCAAGTTCAGATGCTGATGAAGTTGAAAGATAACGGTGAATATAACTGAAACATCGCATCTGACATAACAAGACTGACAGGTTTGGGTGATGAATTTTTGCATGGACAGTTGAGGAACAAGAACAATGTCAACGCAAAGGTTTTAGACTGAATCAGAAAAAAATTAGTGTTATCACCCAGTTGGACCTTACAGTAGAAAGCTTGTTCTTTGTGCCAGTGAGATCAGTACTATTTAATTCCACAAAAGGTCAGTGGTATAAACGCTTTTCTCATTTATCATGGTTTTATTGTCATCTGTATCTTTCCCACCATTGAATTTGCAGACAAAGAACCTGATAATCAGACCAGTAAATCCATAACAAGAAAAGAGACAGTAAAGAACATCAGACCATTTTTTTTCAAGGAAAAGTCCAGGAGCAGATAAGTTTCTCCGGTGGATGTTGAAAGAAGAACGTGAAACTATAATAACATTTCTTGTTAAATATTGTAACAAATTGCTTGACCACGCAAAATTTCCAAAAGAATAAGATTCATCTATGATCGTTCCTATCTAAAAAAAAGGCGATGTTCATCAACCAGATGATTACCATGGAACTGATATAATATGCACGGTTTATGCACATAAAAGATTGACAACATAGACAAAAGACAAAAATGAAATTATCGAGGAACATGTTGATTTTAGGATATGTTGCAATACTGTAGACAGCGATTTACATTCTTTGCTATTGTTTAAAAAATATCTCCTTTAAAGAAAAAGAAAATTATGTGTTACACTTGCAGACTTTAAAAGGCTTTCGACTCTGTGAACAGACATGTGCTGAGGACAGCATTTCGAAAGATTGGTGTAAATGGAAAATTACAAATTGCACCAAGAGAAATATAATTTCAGTGCGTGCTTGTGTTCCTGATAAGCGTTTTCTCTTCAATTGTTCACGTGGTGTAAAGCACTGATGTTTTCTTAGTCCTCTGACGTTTTCTTTCTTCATAAATGCGCTGTCGGTGGAACTGTTAAAAACTGGAAAGTATAGCAGTACAGTAATTGTAGGTATCAAACATCTGTGATGCTATTTGCTGGTTCTTTCATGCTCTGTTATAGGATTACAAACAAAACTTAATAATCTCACAAGAAGAACATAGGACTTTCTATGAGTTAATCTTACAAAAACAAATGTAATTGTGTTTCGAAAAGTTTGTGTGTGTGTGTGTGTGTGTGTGTGTGTGTGTGTGTGTGTGTGTGTGTGTTTGTGTGTGTGTGTGTGTGTGTGTGTGTGTGTGTGTGTGTGTGGTGTGTGTGTGTGTGTGTGTGTGTGTGTGTGTGTGTGTGTGTGTTTAATTCAGGGAAAAAAGATTTTATGATTCAGATGAGATTATAGTTTGTTAGGTTATAGATATAGTTCGTACAAATACGTTGGTTTGAGTTTTACCACAAAGCTTAGCCTTAATGTCTTTATCAGAGGTGTGCAAAAAGGCAAAAAGAGTTAATGAAATATAGACATCGTCGCAGAGACCGAAAACAACCGATCTATTGATATTCATCGACTCATTTGATGCTCAAATTGAGCGTACCCTGAATTATACCCCCAAACATTTATGTAACTTGACAGATGAAAAAGTACAAACTTGTGCTGGGAAAAGGTTTAATAATGTACCACTAATGCCTCAAATTAATTTATTTATGAAAAATAAACTGCATGATATCCTCCCTCTATAAGAACATAATACGTTAGATACGTAAAATACTGCCAGTACTACGCACACAAGATTATGGAATTTGTTTTAGAAATGTGACTCATCATCATCATCAGGTGCCCTGCCGCATGGCGTTGGCGATCATGGACTTCCATCTGCCTCTATCTCTCGTTGCCCCTAGCATCTCCCCCACCCTCCTCGTCCCCAGCCACTCTGCAAGTCCGTCCAGCATTTTCTCCCTGGGTCTACCCGGTGCTCTCTTTCCTTCCAGCTTTCCCGTTGTGACCAGATGCTCCAAATCCCACTTCCGCATAAAATGGCCTATGGATGTTGCCTGTCTTTTCCTAATCTTCCTTATGAGTGATCTACTTGTGTCTGCCTCCATCAAGACTGTCTCGTTTGTTTTCTTTGCTGTCCATGGAACTCTCAACATTCTTCTTAGAAACCACATCTCGGCTGCCTCAATCTTGTTCTGGCTTTGTTTGTTGACTGTCCACGCCTCGCATCCGAACAACAGTATTGGTTCTATATAACATTCAAGGATTCTCTTCCTGATGTGACTGGGTATCATAAATTATGAAAAATCGATTAAGTATTCTGGTTAAACGAAGGCGTTGGTTTTGAAACACCTTTGACTGGTGAATCTAAAGACATTCTCATTGCTATTAGAAAACATGGAACCTAGATAGTTCTATGGAAAGCAATGCAAGATGCGGTTGTGTCTATTTCTTTACGGGTGTATTTCAATCCGAAAACTATTTTTGAGAGTGTTGAAAACAGATGATGAAAGATGCTCTTGTAACGTTTAGGTCAAGACACAGACAGCCAGGTAAAGACTTAAAGAAACAGAACAATACAGACACCGAGATTCACAACACACAGCCTCCACCTTGCACAATCAAGCAGACAGAACAGACAGACAATCAGTCAGTCAGACAGGCAGACAAACAGATAGACAGACAGAGAGACAGACAGGTAGAGACTTGAACAGAACAATACAGACACCGAGATTCACAACACGCAGACTGCACCTCACTACACACACAGACATCTTGTACAAGATATCTGTGTCACTACATCATATTATGCACCATCTCGAACATCAACACCCAGCCTTCTCTCCCTCTCTCCCTCCCTCCCTCCCTCCCTCTCTCTCTTCCTTCCTTTTTTTTTCTTCCCTCTTTCCTGCCATCTCCATCACTCTCTTGACCGATTGCCGCCGTGCTGAGTTAAATGGCGCGAACTTGCAGGCATGCTGCGAAAGAATTATCTAGCACAACAAGCTCAGCGGTTTGTTAGGTCGTGGGGGAATGGGGGTGGGGGGGGGGGGGACCAGAGGGAAAGTGCATCATCAGTATGAGAAATAGGAGGGTTCTGCGAGACATCCTACTGTGATCTCAGGCAGACCAGCACGTACAACGCGTGCATGTTTTCAGTTCACAGGTAATCGGATACTCGCAACGACATCTTGAAATCGAGTGGGAAGGGTGAGCAGGCGGGTGTGTGCTCGTGGTTCCTGGTGGGGCAGGGGAGGTAAACCGAAGGGAGGTAATTCCCAGAGCAGGAAGAGTATGTGTGGGATGTGGTAGTACTCGTAAATGAAAATTACAACAACAGAAATCTGTATGGTTGTGTTTGTGTTTGTGTTTGTTCGTTGTTGTGTGTTGGTGGTGGTGTGTGTGTGTGTGTGGTGGTGGTGGCGTGCGTGCGTGCGTGTGCTGTGTGTGCGTGTGTGTGTGTCAGTGTGTGTATGTGGTGTGTCGTGTGTGTGTGTGTGTGTGTGTGTGCGTGCGTGCTTGTGTGCGTGCGTGCGGGTGTGTGTGTGTGTGTGTATGTGTGTGTGCGTATGCATGCATGTATGTATGTGTGTGTGTGTGTGTGTGGTGTGTGTGTGTGTGTGTGTGTGTGTGTGTGTGTATGTGTGTGAACTTGATGTTATGAAAAATGAAACCAAGGTGGTAAGTTTAATGGATGAAATAGTCTACGTGATATTTTGGTATTATTCTGAAACGAAAAACAGTCAAACAGACAGCGTGTTCAAGTATTTAGGAACAGCTTTTTGTGAGACTGAAAAATTTGTGAGACTGATAAATTGATCAATTTTAGGGTAAAAAAGAATGCTTATGATCAAACTCAATCACCGTGTTTTCTTTGTTGCAGACAAATCAGATTTGTAATAATGTCTTTCATAAGTTATTGAATGCTATTGTTGTATCCTTATTGCCAAACGAGTACTGGACAGAGCTCAGCGAAGAGATACAGAGTGCTGCTGAAAGAGGCAACATCTGAGGAATGTATGATGGCATCAAGAAGGCACTGGGACCAACACAAAGCAAGATCGCCCCCCTCAAATCCTCCACTGGGGAAGTAATCAGCAATCCTAGCCAACTGATGGAAAGATGGGCGGAACACTACTCCGACCTCTACTCCACACAAAACATGGTGTCCCCCTTAGCCCTCGATGCCATCAAGTGCATGCCGGTAATGGAAGAACTTGACGTAGAGCCAACTGCGGACGAACTCAGCAAGGCCATTGATAGCCTGGCATCAGGCAAGGCACCTGGCAACGACGGAATCCCCCCAGACCTCATCAAGCACTGCAAGACTTCTCTTCTGCACCCTTTGCACGCAGTTCTCTGTCAGTGTTGGAATGAGGGAGCTGTACCACAGGACATGAGGGACGTCAAGATCGTCACCCTGTACAAAAACAAGGGCGAAAGGAGCGACTGCAACAACTACAGAGGTATCTCGCTCCTCAGCATTGTTGGCAAAGTCTATGCTCGGATCCTCCTAATCCGCCTGCAGAAACTGGCTGAACACGTCTACTCGGAATCACAGTGTGGTTTTCGAGCAGAGAGATCCACGGTAGACATGGTCTTCTCCCTTCGCCAAATCCAGGAGAAGTGCAGAGAGCAGCGGATGCCCCTGTATGTGGCATTCATTGATCTCACCAAGGCCTTTGACCTAGTCAGCAGAGATGGCCTTTTCAGGGCTCTCCGAAAAATCGGCTGCCCCCCCAAACTGCACAGCTTAATTGAGTCCTTCCACTCAAACATGAAAGGGATGGTGCAGTTCAACGGAAACCTCTCCAAGCCCTTCGACGTACGCAGCGGTGTGAAACAAGGCTGCGTCCCGGCCCCAACCCTCATTGGAATCTTCTTCGCTCTCCTCCTGAGGCATGCGTTCAGCACAGCGCAAGAAGGGATCCACCTGCAGACCAGATCAGATGGCAGGCTCTTCAACCTCGCCCGCCTCAGAGCAAGGACAAAGGTCCACGAAGCCCTCATCAGAGATATGCTATTTGCCGACGATGCCGCAGTTGTGACCCATACTCAGCGGGACTTGCAGTCACTAATGGACCGCTTCTCCCAGGCCTGCAAAGATTTTGGTCTGACCATCAGTCTTAAGAAGACAAACGTCCTGGGCCAAGACACGCCATCTCCACCAGCCATCACTATTGATGACTACGAGCTTGAAGCCATCCATCAATTCACATATCTTGGGTCCACCATCACCGATAACCTCTCCCTTGACACAGAGTCGACAAGAGGATCGGGAAGGCAGCCACAACACTAGCCCGCCTCACACAAAGGGTGTGGACAATCCCAAGTGACCACAAAGACAAAGATGGCTGTATACAACGCCTGTGTCCTCAGCACCTTGCTGTATGGCAGCGAGGCGTGGACCACGCATGCTCATCAGGAGAAAAGGCTCAATACCTTCCACCTGAGAAGCCTACGGCGCATACTTGGCATTTCCTGGCAAGACAAGGTGACCAACACCGAAGTCCTAACCTGCGCTGGCCTCCCAACCATGCATACCATACTGAGACAGCGTCGGCTGCGCTGGTTGGGCCACGTTCGCCGCATGGAAGATGGTCGCATCCCAAAAGACATCCTTTATGGTGAGCTTGCCACAGGGCAGAGAAACATTGGCCGCCCACAGCTGAGATACAAAGACGTTTGCAAGCGTGACATGAAGGCGCTTGAGATCAACACCGAGTCCTGGGAGGACCTCGCAGACGACCGCAACAGCTGGAGAACTACTCTCAAGAAACAGCTGCGGATTGGTGAGGACAAACTGTCAGCTGCTGCAGCAGAAAAGCGAGTTCGCAGAAAAGGGATGACAGCCAACAGACCAGCATCAGCATAAACATGCGACCGCTGCGACAGAGACTGCCTCTCTCGCATTGGTCTGTACAGTCACAGGCGACGCTGCTTGGACCAAGCAGACAGCCCATCTAGACATTAGAACGGATGTACTTTGTCTATGGTCAGTCATGACCGAAGGAGGCCTACTACCCTTATTGCTTTATGTTTTGTGAATTATGGGGATGTGATAACTTAAATTTATTCAGAAATTCACCTTGGATGTTTTCAGCAATTGTTGAAGTTACCATGAAGCCCCAAGACTAAAATGGTTTATGGCGAAATAGGTTTATATCCAATTTCAGTGTTGGTTAGTTATAAATTGAATCATTTTGAGTTAGCCTTATCATGTGACAATTCTGAGAAATATACTGTTAAATTATACTCCTTAAATTAAACTTCTTTGTGATGTTATTTGAAAAGATCATATACTCTTCGGACAGATTTTGTTGTCACTAGGTAACCTCAAAGTTTTTGGAACAAATGCAGACTATTAATATTACTCATTTCAGGCAAATGATCAGTAAGGTTGCTTGAAGAATTATCGTCCAGTTTCCAATCTACCATTCCTATCAAAGGTGTTGGAACGTATTGTACTAGAACAGCTTCTGCAGCATCTGGAATCTCACAACCTGCTAGAGCCATTCCAATCAGCCTACCGTAAGTGCCATAGCACAGAAACCGCTCTATTACGTGTGGTCAATGACCTCCTTCAGGCTTCAGACAATGGGAGTGTGTCTATCTTGTCACTGCTTGACTTGTCAGCAGCATTTGACACCATAGACCATAGCATCCTCATAACGCGATTGCGTACCACTTTTGGCTGTTCTGGAAAGGTTCTGGACTGGTTTACCTCCTATTTGACTGGCCTAACCCAGTCTGTTGTCATTGGCCACAAATCAAATCCATCTGTGCTGAAATGTGGTGTCCCACAAGGTTCTGTCTTGGGACCTGTCCTGTTCACTATGTATACACAACCTCTCAGCACTATCATTCGTCAGTCAGGTCACTCATACCACTTCTTTGCGGATGACTCACAGCTGCATAGCTCCTCTGCCCCATCAGATTTTGACGCTCTTGTGTGCAGTCTGAGAGATTGTATAGAGGATGTCTCCAAGTGGATGAGTGAAAACAAACTGAAGATGAATGATGATAAAACTGAGCTTATTGTTACTGGTACTAAGTCAAAGGTCAATCAGGTTACTCATGCCCCCATGTCTATCTCTGGTTGTGATGTATCTTTCTCACAAACTGTTAGAAACCTTGGCTTCTACCTGGATGAAACACTGTCTATGGAAGCCCATGTCAAACAGTTGTGCCGTACTCTGTACTATCAGCTACGCAGAATAGGTAAGATTCGCTCCTTCCTTTCCACTGATGCTGCCAACAAGCTTGCTGTCTCTTTCATACTATCTAGACTGGACTATTGTAACTCTCTATTCGCAGGTCTCCATGACAATCAACTATTTAAACTTCAGCGCATACAGAACCACGCGGCTCGCATTGTTCTCCGCAAGCCCAGGTGTGAGAGTGCAAAATCTCTGCTTAGAACACTTCATTGGCTCCCGGTAAAGGCTAGAATTCAATATAAAGTTGCCTGTCTCTGCTTTCAGTGTATTGGTCACGAGAACATGCCATCCTATCTTGCCAACCTCCTGCAGGGTTACAAACCTTCTCGAACGCTCCGCTCTTCTGACACCTCACTGTTGACTGTTCCTCGCTTCTCTCTAGACACCTTTGGTAAAAAGTCTTTCTCTGTCTTTGGCCTAAATGTATGAAACTCTCTACCACTGTCTCTCAGAAAAACTAAGTGTTTCTCAACCTTCAAACGGCACCTGAAAACCCACCTCTTTCAAACTCATCTAACCTGAAGAGCCTTAGTTTGCAAGTCTGTCATCAGACTAATCTCTCCTGCCTGTATAACAGTATTTTGTATAAGGGCCTATAGAGCGAGGTGTGTGTGTGCGTGCATTTGTGTATGGTGTGTGTGTGTGTGTGTGTGTGTGTGTGTGTGTGTGTGTGTGTGTGTGTGTGTGTGTGTGTGTGTGTGTGTGTGTGTGTGTGCATGAGTGAGCATGTGTGTGTCTCACTGTATGTGTACAGCTGAGGAAGGGATAGGGGAGAAATTGAATGGGAAAGAGACTGAAATACTTTAAGAAATTTTTTTTAATCTTTGTTTCCATGTAAATTGTGATGTATGATATGCGAATAGTTTATAATTTGTGAGGTAATTTTGATTGTCAAGGTGTTAATGCTGTAATACTGAAGTTATAATGTTTTTCCTGTATATGAATTAGAATTTTTCTGTTTCTATCTTCATTCAAAATATTGATTATAATTTTATGTACAACTATTGCATGCACAAACACACACACACGCAGGCAAACATAGCACACGCACACACACTCACACACACACACACACACACATTCTTACATACACACACGCGCACAGCAACACACACGCACGCACACACACACGTACACACACACACACACACGTACGCAAGCACACACACGCAGCAATATATAAACACAGTATGCCTCTTTATTCATATGAAAAATCTGTTAATCTTTCTTCATTACATAAGTCAGTGTTTAAATTTTAATATTCTGTGGTTTCTTATGTGTCTTCTTACTTGTATAGCTTTAATGTTAATTGTTATCTTATTGTGTATGTAATTGTGAACATTGTTTATCGCCTTTTGCCTTTCTTGCGAAATGTAAAGCGCTGGTGAGCATGTTTTTATATGGAATGTGCGCTATACAAATAAACATTATTATTATTATTATAAGGTTGGAAAACAGCTTTGTAAAACAACAGTATTTGTACTGTAGGTATACATATAGAATGTAAAGGTGCCACAGACAGTACACACTTTATATGAAATGGACACGCTTTTCTTTTTTTTTTCAAA
>CM060313.1:95171477-95173977 GCA_030674185.1 Monoplex corrugatus | reverse complement strand
TCAGAAATAGCTGGCAGAATCGGCCAAGCCAAAACAGCATTCAAGAAGATGACAAGCATTCTTGCCAACTAATGCTATCAATTAACATCAGAAAGAGAGTCCTTGAATGTTATATAGAATCAATACTGTTGTACGGATGCGAGGCGAGGGCAGTCAGCAAGCAAAGCCAGAACAAGATTGAGGCAGCCGAGATGTGGTTTCTAAGAAGAATGTTGAGAGTTCCATGGACAGCAAAGAAAACAAACGAGACAGTCTTGATGGAGGCAGACACAAATAGATCACTCATAAGGAAGATTAGGAAAAGACAAGCAACATTTATAGGCCATTTTATGAGGAAGGGGGATTTGGAGCACCTGGTCACAACGGGAAAGCTGGAGGGAAAGAGAGCACCGGGTAGACCCAGGGAGAGAATGCTGGACGGACTTGCAGAGTGGCTGGGGATGAGGAGGGTGGGGGAGATGCTGGAGGCAACGAGAGATAGAGATGGTTGGAAGTCCATGGTCGCCAACGCCATGCGGCGGTGCACCTGATGATGATGATGATGAACATGTCTTAATGCTGTGCGATTCGCTGTTGTTCATGGCACCTGTGACGTTAGTGCATACGGAATTCGTTCCGTCGCGGAGACGTCGTCTTGAGAAACTGAAGCTGAAACTGTCCGAGCGCTATGAATCAGTCGTGAACAAACTCGTCTTCGAACTTTTGTGACCAGTGTGCCTGCAATGCCAGTGGCAAAAGTAGTCTCGGATTGCTCGTTCTGGCTGTAATGAGCTGTTTCTGAGAATGGTACCGGTCCCATTAGCGTGGTGGTCAGTGAAGCAACAGCACAAACATCAAACTTGACCACAATGGACACTACAGCAGAAGAAGTAATCTGTCTTCGGCAAACTACTCTGTTCCGCGATTTTCGTGTTCCCAAAAAAAGGGAAAGACAAAGCGGAGAGAGAGAGAGACAGAGAGAGAGAGAGAGAGAGAGAGAGAGAGAGAGAGAGAGAGAGAGAGAAGGAGGGACGGAGAGAGAGAAAGAGAGAAAGAGAGAGAGAAGAAAAGCTGGGTTTAGCAGTGTGTGTGTGTGAGACAGAGACAGAGAGACAGAGAGAGAGACAGAGAGAGAGAGACAGAGAGAGAGAGACAGAGTGAGACAGAGAGAGAGACATACAGACAGAGAGAGACAAACAGAGACAGACAGAGAGACAGAGAGAGAGAGAGACAGAGACAGACAGAGAGAGAAAGAGAGAGACAGAGAGACAGAGAGACAGACAGAGAGAGAAAGGAGAGACAGAGAAACAGAGAGACAGACAGACAGAGAGAGACAGAGACAGAGACAGAGAGACAGACAGAGAGGGAAAGGGAGAGAGAGACAGCCAGAGAGAGAGACAGAGACAGAGAGAATACGTGACACCAAATAACCGACATACAGATTTCTGATTTACCAACTGACTTGTTTTCTTCCTGTGTGTATAACTTGTTTACCACAAGGTCATTTTCTTTTCACGGACGTTGGACTTCGTATCAGTTTTCAACTAATATCGTAAGAGTTCCTACAGAACTGTGCCACCAACATTTCTGAGCTAGTCTGTCCATAACAGAGAATACTGAAGGGAGAAGAGTAGCAGAATGGCTCAGACGTTCGCCTCCCAGTAACTAAACTCGAGGTTTCAGGGTTCGTTTCCCGCTGAGGTTTCGACCTTTCTTCCTCGGTTTGACCGGAAAATCGAACTAAACGTCTAGTCCTTCGGAAGGGGACGAAAATGGAGTCGGACCCGTGTGCCTTCTGGCCTGCGCGCGCTAAAGATCCCACGACAGTTAAAAATCGTGAAGAGCAATGCATTTGCCCGGCTGCCTTAGTATGTAACACTGACGGGAAGTTGATTTCCCAGGTCCCTCCCCATGAAGGCCAATTAGCCTTCTTGCCTTTGCAAAGTCTTGGTTAGAAAATTGGGTGGCGCTGAGGCGACACGCTCTTAAAGGGGAAAGCAGCCTGAGTTTCACATGGTCAATCCATTGTGACAAAAGAAAAGAATATGAATATGTATGAATAGATGTTTCTGTCCATGATAACCTGGGAAAAATTACGATGGTGGTTTCCCGTGGCCTTCCATCGGTTTGTGTACGGTCTCTCCGCTAGCCTTACTCTCTCCCGAGCCAAAACAGCATTCAAGAAGATGACAAGCATTCTTACCAACAAATGCCTATCAATTAACATCAGAAAGAGAGTTCTTGAATGTTATATAGAATCAATACTGTTGTACGGATGCGAGGCGAGGACAGTCAACAAACAAAGCCAGAACAAGATTGAGGCAGCCGAGATGTGGTTTCTAAGAAGAATGTTGAGGGTTCCATGGACAGCAAAGAAAACAAACGAGACAGTCTTGATGGAGGCAGACACAACTAGATCACTCATAAGGAAGATTAGGAAAAGACAGGCAACATTTATAGGCCATTTTATGAGGAAGGGGGATTTGGAGCACCTGGTCACAACGGGAAATCTGGAGGGAAA
>CM060313.1:95161477-95163977 GCA_030674185.1 Monoplex corrugatus | reverse complement strand
GACTTTATAGAACAACATACAGGTGAATGGACCAAAAAGGCAGAAAAGAAAATGAGAGAATGACAGAAGGAAAAAAGATTAACACAGAAGCAAAGAGAGTGACAGAAAAGAGGACATTTCTAGCACAGAACTTCCAGAAGGTGGGCATACTATTTATACTGAAAGAGTTCCTGGCATTCCCACGGGGGGGATCTTTGTCCTGTCTTCTTCTTTTATTCACTTCATAGTCTGTCAAATTCTCCTCCCTCTACCTCCGTTACGGTTCCCTCTTCGACCGAAAGGACATAGTGTGTGAACAGGTGTTCTGAGTTTGTTCTAGAGGAATTCATGGCACTGGGACCATTCCATATGCGCTCCACCCAAGACTGCCGGCACAGCAATTATCTGCCAGACTTTCTGAGCTTGCCGGTAGGGGGGGGGGGACTTATGCGCTGGCGAGGTCTTCTTCTTCGTCATCATCATCTTCTTCTTCTTCTTCTTCTTCTTCTCTTTTTCGCAATTCTTCTTCTTCTTCTTCTTCTTCGCAATTCTTCTTCGCAATTCTTCGCAATTCTTCTCTTCTTCTTTTCGCAATTCTTCTTCTTCTTCGTTCTCTTCTTCTTCTTCTTAATTCTTCTTCTTCTTAGTTCTCTCTTCTTCTTCGCAATTCTTTTTCTTCGCAATTCTTCTTCTTCTTCTTCTTCTTCTTCTTCTTTTTCTTCTTCTTCATCATCATCTTCTTCTTTTTCGTCTTAGTCTTCTTCTTCTTCTTCATCATCATCTCCTCTTCCTTCTTCTTCTTTTTCTTCTTCTTCTTCTGTCTCTCTGTCTTCCGCGTGATATCCATTATATATCTACGTACATCATGTGTAATACGACAGAAAAGGGTTAAAATTTCACAAAACAATTTGAAATGTATTAGCATCTGTTTCAGTAAGAACATCAACTGTAATTATTTCAACAATCTACATATAACCGATTTGCGGTTTGGTTCGAATTGATACTGTAAGTCTTCCTGTGTATGCTACTACCTGTAAAGTCCTAATAGTATCGGTCTTTCCGTGTTAAAATGTTCTTTGAAGACACCTACTCAACCGAGAGTTTCTTAAGGAGAAAAAAAAAAGGGAAAAAATTTCCGAAAAATGCTCCCACAATCACTTAAATCTGTCAGGTTTTTCCCTCCAGAGAATTTTTCAAGGTAGAACAAAAGACAAAGTTATCCGAGAACGCCTGTTTCGTAAAGTCACTTAATCTTTCAGTTTGTGCAACAGGCCCATCGAACCGCACGTATATGTGATTGGCATGTGTACAAAAATCATGAAGATTGAATCGTGGCTGATAAGGAAAACTTATCGATAAAAACGTTTTTCGGTTTTTGTTTTCATCAAAATATATCACCTTCAAAAGCCTATGTCTCAGACACTGAGTAAAGCTGTGGTTTTAAAATGGGTTTACTCTCAGAAAGAATATAAAAATGAAATTTAGATTCTGAAAAAGAAAAAAGGTTTGATAATATATAGGGAAGAAGGCAATATTATGCTATTATGTGTGGATATCAACAAAAACAAAAGAAAGTATTGACTTTGATGCAATCAGCGGACAGGTCTATTCTTAAATCGTCAGTATAATCAATATTGTGTGCTTTATAATGCATGGCTAGCTAATTGAGATGGAGTCTCTGAAATAGAATTCCTCTCTCTCTCTCTCTCTCTCTCTCTCTCTCTCTCTCTCTCTCTCTCTATTCTCTCTCTCACACACTCTCTGTCTATTTGTCTGTCTCACACTCTTCTCTGTCTCTCTCTCTGTCTCTCTGTCTGTCTGTCTGTCTCTCTTTGTCTGTCTGTCTGTCTCTTTCTCTATCTGTTTCTCTCTCTCTCACACACACTCTCTGTCTGTCTGTCTGTCTCGTACTCTTCTCTGTGTCTCTCTCTTTCTGTCTCTGTCTGACTGTCTGTCTCTCTTTATGTCTCTCTCTCTCTCCCTCCCCTCCCTTCCCTCTTTCTTTGTGTTTGTCCGTCTGTCTGTCTGACCATTAGCGGTCTGCAGGGGCCATAAACACACCACTAACTGAAAAAAATAAATTGAGTTGTCTGTCCCTATGCCTTCTATCTGTCTGTCTTTCCCAGCGGGGATGCCGGGGGCTTTCTCCGTAAAAATAGTATTCCCACCTTCTGGAAATGCTGTGCTAGAAATTTCCTCTTTTCTGTCACTCTTTTGGTTTCTTCCTTCCTCCTTTGCTTTCTGTCATTTCTTCCTGTCATTTTCTGCCTTGCTGGTCCATTCACCTGTACTGGTGTTCTATGAAGCTTGCATACATTCACTTTCTGTTTCTTTCTTTCTCTGTCTGTCTTTCTGTTTCTTTCTTTCCTCTGTCTGTTTTTCTGTTTCTTTCTTCTCTGTCTGTCTTTCTGTTTCTTTATTTCCTCTGTCTGTCTTGTCTGTTTCTGTTATTTCTCTGTCTGTCTTCTGTTTCTTTCTTTCTCTGTCTGTCTTTCTGTTTCTTTCTTTCTCTGTCTGTCTT
>CM060313.1:95143977-95156477 GCA_030674185.1 Monoplex corrugatus | reverse complement strand
TTCTGTCTTTGATTCTGTCCTTCTCTATCTTCCCTTTTCTGTCTCTCTCTTCTCTCTCTTTCACTCTCTGTCTTTGTCTGTCTGTCTGTCTGTCTCTCTTTTTCTGTTTCTCTCTCTCTCTTTCTTTCTCTCTCTCTCTCTCTCTCTCTCTCTCTCTCTCTCTCTCTCTCTCTCTCTCTCTCTCTGTCTTGTCGTCTGCCTGTCTGTCCGTCTGTGTGTATATCTGTGTCCGTCTGTCTGTCTTTGTTTTCGTCAGTCTGTCTCTAGCTCTGTCTCTCTGCTTCTCTCTATTTCTCTTTGTCTCTCTGTGTCGGTGTCTGTCTCTCTCTGTCTCTGTCTGTCTGTCTCTCTCTCTCACACACACACACACACACACACACACACACACACTCTCTCTCTCTCTCTCTCTCTCTCTCTCTCCTCTCTCTCTCTTCGTCTTGTCGTCTGTCTATCTGTCTGACTGTATTTCTGTGTCCATCTGTCTGTCTCTCTTCGTCTCTGCCTGTCTGTCTCTGTCTGTCTGTCTCTGTTTCTCTCTCGCTCTGTCTCGTTCTTTCTTTCTCTCTCTCTATGTCTCTGTCTCTGTCTATCTCTCTCTATCTCTATCTGTGTCTGTCTCGGTTCGTTATGCATGTACACGGTAAGCGAAAAAGGGGGGAGGGGGAGGGGATGTGGGGGGTGGGGGGTGAGGTGGGGGTGGGGTGGGGGTGGTGAGAGTTTAGAAAGAAGAAAAAGTGTTGTCAAACGTTTCGCAGCTACTTTTGTTATGAGCAACCCAACAGGGTGGAAAGAGAACTTGATCCCCTATCATACAAGGCCTATCCGCCCCGCCCCCCCCCCTCCCTTTTATGACCAAGGGTGGGACATAAACATAATACAATCTACCCGTTAGCGAAACGGGTGGAAAAGAGAGGGGGGTAGTTGGCGTAACATGATCGCAGTGTCTGGTTACAAGAACGGGGGGGGGGGGGGGGGGGGCTTTACATTTAGGCGGTGTAGTTTGTGTTGTGCCGCCTGCTCCCTTGTTGTTGTTGGGAAGTTTTGTCGTATTTAGCGGTGTGTATGTTTTCCTGGATCTCTCTATGTTCCCAGTTGTGTGTGTGTGTGTGTGTGTGTGTGTGTGTGTGTGTGTGTGTGTGTGTGTGTGGTGTGTGTGTGTGTGTTTTTTTTTTTTTGGTTTGGTTTGTTTTGTTTTGTTTTGTTTTGTTTTGTTTGGGGGTGGGGGAGAATGCTTTTTTGGGCGACAAATTGAACTCACAGTGGGTGACTTGGTTCGAGGTGTTGGTGTTTCGATGGTGGCATTTGGTGGTTGGTGGTTGGTGGTTGGTGGTGTGGTTGGTGGGGTGGTGAGGGTGGTTTGTGGTAGGTGGTGGTGTTGGTGATGGTGGTAGTTTGGTGGTTGGTGGTGGTTGGTATGGTGGTAGTTGGTGGTGTTGGTGGTGGTGGGTGGTGTGGTATGTGGGTTGGTGGTGGTTGTGGTTGGTGGGGTGGTGTGTAGGGTGGTAATGTTGGTTGGTGTGGTGGTAGTTGGTGGTTGGTTGGTGGTGGTGGTGTGTAGGAGGGTGGTAGTGTTGTTGGTGGTGGTGGTCGTAGTGGTGGTGGTGTGTCAAGTAGGTATTGATGTCATTACTGTTGACGATGAGGACTTCTCTATTTTTCTGTTTCTGTAGTTTTTTGTTTGTTGTTGTTGGTATGTGTGTATGTGTTGTGTGTATGTGTGTGTGTGTTCTGTGTATGTTTGTGTGTATGTGTGTATGTGTGTTTGGGGTGTGTGGTGTGTGTGTGTGTGTGTGTGTGTGTGTGTGTGAGTGTGTGCGTGGGTGTGGGTGTGTCTAAGAGAGAGAGAGAGAAGTGGAGAGAGAGAGAAAGGAGGGGGGGGGAGATGCACTAGTGTGCCAGTAAATGCATGCAGTATCTTCCTACATGCAGACGTCTGTGTGAATGCGCGTGCATGCGTGCACATAACCTTCTTGTTCGGTTTTTAAAAATTTTTTTGCAGGTCCATGAACTTTGTCAGCAAGTACACACGAACGCTCACACACACACACACACACACACACACACACACACACACACACACACACACACACACACACACACACACACACACACACACACACACACAACACACACACCACATCACACGCACACACACGCACACACGCACACCCCATATTTTACACGCACTCTCACACACAAACACACATACACACACACCACTCACACTCACACACACACACACCACAAACACACACACAGACATTCTACACGCGTACACACACACACACACACAACACACCACACACCACACACCACACACTACACACACACACAACACTCACACACACCACACACACACACACACACACACACACACACACACACACACAACACACACACACACACTACACACACTCACACACAACACACACACTCACACCACACCACACCACACACACACAATCACACACACACCACACCTCACTCACACAACACACACACCCACCCACCACAACAACACACACACACACACACAACACACACACACACACACACCACACACACCACCACACACACACACACACCACACCACACACACATCACACACACACACCACACAACACACACACAAACACCACACATACACACACACAGACACACACAACAACACACACACACACACACCACACACACACCACAAACACACACACACACCACACACACAACACCACACACACACACACACACACACACACACACTACCACACCACACACATGCTCCAGCACACGACCACACTCACACATCCCTATCACACCACATCCTCACACACCACCCTCACCACTCCACACCTTGCTCAGCACGTACTCCGTCATGTCTCGCTATCGCATCTCCACCCTTTCTACCCTCTCACACTTTCTCACCTCTCCCTTCCCTTCTCTCCCCCTCCTCCCCTCTTCTCCTCCTCTCTCTCTCTCTTTTCTCTCTGTTTCTCTCTTTTTTCTTTCTCCTCATTCCTTCCCTCTCTGTCTCTTATTTTATTGTTTAATAGATGACGGCTAGACTAAAAAGTAAACAAATAAACAACAAGCAAACAAGCAAACAAACAAACAAGTAAGAAAACAAATAAACAAGATGAAAAAAAATATAATGTGCTGATCGTTTTCCTCAGATAAAAAGATCTCTCTCTGTCTGTCTGTCTGTCTCTCTCTCCCCCCCCCCCTCTCTCTCCCTTCCTCTCTGTCTGTCTCTGTCTGTCTATCTATCTCTCTTTCTCTTTTTCCTTCTCTCTCTGTCTCTGCCTGTCTGCCTGTCTCTTTCTTTCTTTCTTTCTTGATGGAAAGTATAAGAATGTTAATCTAATACATTGGGCATAACCAAGGTTGACAGTTTTAAGCGACTGGTTTGCATTGTACATTTTTGTTTATGTTGCATTGAGTTGTTGTTGTTTTTTTCACAATGATCCTATATAGCTGTTAAAGATGGCTGGTTCCTTTTGACGTAAGAGGCCATGATCAGACTATTGTCAATCAATTTGCAAAGTATGGAAAAATTCTGTGTCTGTCTGTCTGTCTGACGCTGTCTCTGTGTCTCTCTCTCTGTCTCTCTGTCTGTCTCTCTTCTTCTTCTTCTCCTCCTCTTCCCCTTCCTCTTCTTCTTCGTCTTCTGTCTGTCTGTCTGTTTTCTGTCTGTCTCTCTCTCTCTGTGACTCTGTGTCTCTGTGTCTCTCTGTGTCTCTCTCTGTGTTTCTGTGTGTGTGTGTCTCTCTCTCTCTTCTTCTTCTTCTTCTTTTCTTGTTCTTGTTCTTCTTTTCTCCTTCTTCTTTGCTCCTTCTCCCTCTTCTCTTCAATTCTTGACTTTCTTCTCTACATTATCTATTTCCTTCTTTCTTTCCTTCTTTCTCCCCTTCACTCACTCAGCCCTCCACTCTCCCTCTAATCCCATTCATCCCTCCTTCTTTCCATTCATCCAAGCATACCCCCACCCACCACCACCACCACTACCACCACCTCAAACACTAGATCTATACGCTAGCCCGTCAGCTTCTGGCACAAGCCTATTCTTGACGTCCTGTCTACCACACCGCAGAGAACAACTTCATTCTCCGAGAACCCTCCGACATTCCTGCCAATGCCAGACTTTCTACAAGAGACAGAGACAGAAAAGACTCAAGAAAGAGGAGAGAGAGAGAGAGAGAGAGAGAGAGAGAGAGAGAGAGAGAGAGAGAATGGGAGGAGAAGGAGGAGGAAGAAGAAGAAGAAGAAAACACAGAAGCTGTGTGGGGAAAGGAGGGAGGTGGAGGAGGAAAAAGAGGAAGAAAAGGAAGATGGGGGTGGGTGGGAGGGAGGGAGAGAAGAAGATAGACAGGAGGAAGAAAGGTAACCGATGCGCCTCATCAGTTTGCCTTCACAACAACGCGTCAGCTGAAGACTTTGTTTCCTCCCTCCCCCCCCCCCCCACCACCACCTCCCTCCCCTCCCCCTCCTTCATTCCTCACACCCCTGAACAGAGAGAGAAAGAGAGAGTCAAAAGAACAGTAGCGTGAAAGTCGTAGTACGAGTGTAGAATCGACGAAGTCAAATTGTGGAAGAGGATTTTTCTGAAGAAAGTCCAAATGAGAGGAAATGAATGATTCGTGAGAGAATTAGAGAATTGTTGTTATTACGATAAGAGAGAGAGAGAGAGAGAGAGAGAGAGAGAGAGAGAGAGAGAGAGAGAGAGAGAGAGAGAGAGAGAGGTTTGTCTTTTTTGCTCTTTGCTTAGAGTTCTGAAATTAAGGGCGAGTGTTTGTTTCTCTCTCTCTCTCTCTCTCTCTCTCCTCTCTCTCTCTCTCTCTCTCTCTTTCTTTCTTTCTTCTCTCTTTTCTCTGTGTGTGTGTGTGTGTGTGTGTGTGCGCGCGCGCGCGCGTGTGTGATAGTATATGTGTAAAGATTAAATAATTCATAAAAGGAACAGAAATAAACAAAGAAAAGTATCGTTTAAAAGAGAAACAATAAGCACTGAGAGAAAAAGATGACAGACAGACAGACAGACAGACAGACAGACAGACAGACGACAGACAGACAGAGGCAGAGAGTCGCTTGACACTGAATACTTTGAATAGTTTACTGATTAGGCCATTGTCTCATATCACAAGGGTGTGAGTGCATTATTATTTTCACACATTTCATATTTGAATTCATCTTAAATACAACAATTTAGATCATTTGTTGTGAAAGTCTGTGTTGACTGCAGAGAAAGAGAGAGAAGAGAGAGAAGAGAGAGAGAGAGAGGAGAAGAGAAAAGAGAGAGAAGAGAGAAGAGAGAAGAGAAGAGAGAGAGAGAGAAGAGAGAGAGAGGAGAAGAGAGGAGAGAGGAAAGAGAAAGAGAGAGAGGAAAGAGAGAGAGAGAGAGGAAAGAGAGAGAGAGAGAGCGAAAGAGACAGAGACAGAGGAGAGAGCGAGAGAGAGACAGAGAGAGAGAGAGCGAGAGAGAGAGAGAAGGGGGGTGGGGGAGAGTAAAAAGATGGAGGAAACACGAAGTTCAGTAACATTTATAAAGCAAACAATCTTTAATTTGTCTGAACGTGATTTCGAGACCTGTGTACAAAAGCGTTCATACAACAAAACAAAAAATAAAATCCAACGCTAAAAGAGATCACAGGCCTAAAGTAGGCTGAACTGATAGTCTGTCTGCATAGCTCTGTGAAGAGGACAGAACGACATCAGTGCACAGATGGCTTGCAGCAGACTCGTACATACAGTTAAAATAGAAACACAGAAATCGGAAACCACAACAAATTCACAGCGCTCAGAAATGCAAGAACAGCGACCTGGGAAAACTGAGCAAAACACTAAACAAACACAACTTGAGCAAAAGAGACCGAAACAAACAAACAAACACAGAAACCGATAGACAGATGTTTTGCTTGCTTGTTTGTTTATGTGTTTGTTTCTAAGTCTTCAAATCTCAAGAAACTTGCCAATCACGTGGATGAGGAAGTAAAAAACAAAACAAAACAAAACAAAACAAAACAAAACAAAAACACGAAAAAAAAACCTACAAACAACAAACAAACAAACAAACAAACAAAAACAAACCCCAACAAAACCACAAGAACAACAACAACAAGAAGAACAACAACAACCCCCCCCCAAAAAAAAAAAAAAAAAACACAAAAAAAAACACACACACAAAAAAACCGATGTCCAGTTTTCTCAAATTACTACTAGGTAGTTTGGAAACGTTTAAATCTTTTTATTCAGTTATTTATTCATCAAATTTTATTTTTATTTATCTATTTATTTATTTATTTATTCATCTATTTATTTATTTATTTATTTATCAATTTTTTTGCAGAAGATGTAGATTCAACCATTGATGTCAACTTTTTCAAATGAACCATTTGAGGTGCTGCTGCCAACATGCCAAGACATCAAGGAATCATTTACGTTACAAGTTTATAATAATAATTTATTGTGATAGTAATAATAATAATAATAATAATAAAACTAATAATAATGATAATAATAATAATAATAATGATAATGATAACAACAATAATAGTAATAATAATAATGATAACGATGATTCTGTGTGTGTGTGTGTGCGTGCGTGTGTGGTGTGTGTGTGTGTGTGTGTGTGTGTGTGTGTGTGTGTGTGTGTGTGTGTGTGTGTGTGTGTGTGTGTGTGTGTGTGTGTGTGTGTGTGTGTGTGTGTGTGTGTGGGCAGAGGGAGGATGACGACTTGGGTCAGGGGTCACACGCCATACTTCCCTCCTGTCTTCCCTCTCCCGGTTTGTGTGTGCTTTGTGCCTGGGAGATGTGGTCATTGTTGGTGACAGCTTCGGTGAATGATGAAAGTACGCGCCTTGGTTTGATTCTTGAATCAAGATTTGACGCCTTATAAATATCATCACCATCATCATCATCATCATCATCAATCAATCAATCAATTCTGGTATTATACATGTAGGTGCAAAGCCTTTCCGAGGCCTCCGTGTACAGCGTGCTGTCTGTGCATGTTAAAGATCTCACGGCAGCAAAGGAGTTATCAGTGACAAAAATCTGCAGCAAAATTGGCTTTCATTGGTAAAAAAAAAAGATGTGTAGAAAAAAAGAAAAGAAAAATGAAGGCAGATGGCGCTGCAATGCGGCGACACGCTCTCCCTGGGAATAGCAACGCGAATTTTACATTGTAAATAATATACTGTGACTGCCTCCAAGTACACAAATGAACAGATGAATAAATACAGAAATTCATTAATTAATTGATTGAATAAATAATCCACTTATTGATATAGACGTTTGTAACAGACTTGTCATCATCCATCATGTGCTCTGCCGCTTGGCTGTTGGCGATCATTGCCCTCCATTGTCGCTGCAAGTACATCTCCACCCTGCCTGTCCTTATGCACTGCGGAAGTCCGTAACGGGCTGCATGTCATAAACAGGTGTTGTTTTTTTTTTTTTATCAATGGTCAGTGTGCTGGAGAAGATCTCACATATCCAAATTAGTCCATTTTTGTCATACCCCAAACTCCATGCAATGGAACTTCGATTTTATATTTATACAAAAAAACAAACAAACAAACAAAAACAAAACCCCCTACAAAAAACAACAACAAAACCCAAAAAAACAACAACAACAACAACAACAAAACAAAACAAAACAAAATACCAACAAGATTATAATGATTATTAGCATCAAACGGATTTGTAAACAAAAGCAAGAACAACATGGATGCTTTGATCTTTGGAAGTGTTGAAACTTTTGTTTTGATTTGGTTCTGCTAATGTTGGTGATGGTGGTGATGGTGTTGTTTTTAGTTTTCCCCCTCGATAAAATGTCTTTGTACAAAGCTATGGAATTTTGTAATTATTTACATATGATACTAGTTACCGGTTTTAAGCTTTTTTGTTTTCGGTACAGAATGTGCGAATTACGTGTGTCTTCCAATTTTATTTCTATTTCTGTTTGCTGTATGTGCAAGTGATCATTATTTAAATAAAACGAAAACTGTGGTGAGAAAATAGAGAGAAGGAAAGAAAAGAAAAGAAAGAAAGAAAGAAAGAAAGAAGAAAAAAGAAATAAAGAAGGAAAAAAAAGGAAGGAAGGAATGACAGAAAGAAAGAAAGAAGCGAAAGAAAGAAAAAAAGAAAGACAGAAATACAAAAAGAAAGAAAGAAAGATAGAAAGAAAGAAAAAGAAAGAAAAAAGAGAGAGAAAGAAAGAAAAAGAAAGAAAGAAAAAAAGAAAGACAGAAATGCAGAAAGACAGAAAGAAAGACAGACAGAAAAGAAAGAAAGAAAAGACAAGAAAAGAAAAGAAAAGAAAAGAAAATAGATTGGCGCCACAGAACTTTTTGCAAGAATAAAAGGAGAACCCAAGATATGCAACAGAATTGGACAATCCAAAACTAAACGAAAATGAAGAGAGAGTGGGTCACGTTCTTTGAATTCAAAGATTCATTCTGTGTTACTGTCTTTCCTCAAAGCATACTATCTTATTTTCTTTATTTTAATGGAACGTTAGAAATGTATGGGAGTTCTGCAAACGGGTATTGATTGAAAGTGCTAATTAAATGCCCTTACAAGGCTTATTCTTTTCAAACCTCTGTCGTATGCAGATACGTGGAGCATCCATTTCTTTTATTTTTTGTGTACCCCTGTGTGTGTGTGTGTGTGTGTGTGTGTGTGTGTGTGTGTGTGTGTGTGTGTGTGTGTGTGTGTGTGTGTGTGTGTGTGTGTCAAGACAAGACAGGCGCAAATTTTCGGCCAACTGGCCTTTATGAAATGTCAATGTAAAATCACAAAAGAATAAAACAACAAATATAAAATTCAGGAGAAAAAAGACCAAAAACTTCCCTGCTGGTTCGTCCAGAACTGGGGAGATGAGAGGCAATATATGATGTCTGAAGGGAAGTGAGATGAATTCTGCAATGTGAAAAGTGGTCATGCCATATTAGTATTGTTTTATCCTGAAGAGGGTCCAGAGGTGACGTGAAATGAATTCTGCAATTTGAAAAGTGGTCCTGCCATATTAGTATTGTTTTATCCTGAAGAGGGTCCAGGGCTTAAACTGTCAAAACTATGATACATGTACACTAGCTAAGAGTAGTTGTTTTGTTTTTAATGTAAGTATATTACTATTAAATAATGCGTAGAATAAGATGTTGTTTTTTCCACAACTGACAACAACTTCCGCTTAGCCATCCCCTTGAACTGAAACTACAAAAGAGAGTCGTTCATCTTTGTGTCGTGTCATTAACGGAGAGTCAAATAAAGTTTGTTGTTTTGTATTCTGATCAAACGGGCGGAAGTAGTTAATAAATATGCTACATGTTGGGGGGTGGGGTGGGGTGGGAGGGTGGGGGGTGAAGGAGCAGGGTGGGGGGAAAGAAGACTGAGTGCTGTTGAGGAGGAGGGATAACATTAAATTTTAATGCCACCTTTACGCATCTGGTTATCATCTGGTTTGTGTGGAGGGTGCGAAGAGATTTTGAAGGACTCGGGAGGGGGCGGGGCAAGAAGTGGAAAAGAGAGAGAGGGGGGAAAGAGAGAAAGAGAGAGAGGGAACGAGAGAGAGAGAGGGAAGGGGAGAGGAGAGAGAGAGGGGAGAGAGAGAGATAAGAAAGAAATAGAGAAAAAGAGAGAGGAAGGGAGAGAGAAGAGAGAGAGAGAAGGGGGAGAAAGAGAAAAAAGAAAGAAAGAGAGAAGAGAGCAGAGCAGCAGCAGCATCCGACAGACGGACAGACAGACAGACAGCACAGAGAGAGAGAGGGAGAGAGAGACAGAGAGAGGAAGAGAGAGACAAAGACAAGAGAGAGGGAGAGAGAGACAGAGAGAGGAAGAGAGAGACAAAGACAGAGAGAGGGAGAGAGAGAGACAGAGAGAGGAAGAGAGAGACAAAGACAGAGAGAGGGAGAGAGAGACAGAGAGAGGAAGAGAGAGACAAAGACAGAGAGAGGAGAGAGAGACAGAGAGAGGAAGAGAGAGACAAAGACAGAGAGAGGGAGAGAGAGACAGAGAGAGGAAGAGAGAGACAAAGACAGAGAGAGGGAGAGAGAGACAGAGAGAGGAAGAGAGAGACAAAGACAGAGAGGGAGCAAGCATGTTCACGGCACGTTTACCCTTCCTGAAGCTGCTATTTAAAACTGCGCTAGTCTTTATTTTGAATTTTGAATTTCAGATTCCATATTTTGTCTTCGTTTTGAATTTTAAATTTTGACATTTCATATTTATAAGCATACTTATACTACTACTACTATTATTCATCATAAATCATTCTGGTATAGCGCTGTCCTCCGAATTGATTTAGACTTCCTGCGCGTAACGGAGGTGTGTATGAAAATCTTTTTTTTTTTGGTTTATGTTTATTATTTTGTTTATTTTTTTCTTCAGGATTATGGCACTCAGGGAGCTTACTTTTTTTGGTCCCATTATTTTGTACGCCATCTTAATGGCTGCAGAAGCTGGAACAGTTTTTATAATGCAATGATGATGATGTCGATAAAGATGATAATCATGATGCTATGGAGTTCCATCTAGAATTGAGACTGCGTGACAGGGCTGCACTATCATAATATTAATTATCATGGCGTCAACCAGGCCCGAAAGATACAGGCATCTGTGGTGCTGGTCAGAAGATTTGAGCAACACCCTCAATGAGGCATCCTTGAAGTGGATAGACCCGACTGTATGGTCCCAATCTTCCCAATGAGCCCATAGCATGCCCAACTCTGGGTAGGAGTCGGTTACAGCCGAAAAATCCACAAATGGTATAGTTTTGAAGGGACTGATAGGGATTCGAACCGGCAACCTTCCAGCTCGTAGTCCGTTGTGTTGCTGATCACTACACCACGGCGACTGGTCTAAAAACTGTTCTTAACTTTCATCTAATCTTAGGATCCAGAATTCAAAATCAGACCAAGCTGGGGCTTCAAGTGACAAAGGAACCATCGGCCCGTATAAATCTGAACCAGCGGTTGCCAGTGTCTTCAGCATGATGAGAAAATATCGACAAGAACTACACAATGAATGCGGGCCAGTCCCCATCACAGGGTACAATTCTCTTTGTTTTGATCCTGGCGTTACCAGCCCCCTTAACTCTTTGACTCCCGTACTCTATCCACCAACTGCAAAAAGTTAACCCTTTGATACCCTCACCCTATCCACCAGCTTCCTCTCTTTCTTTCTCTCTCTCTCTCTTTCTCTCTCTCCTTTCTTTCTGTTTCTTTCTCTTTCTTCCCCACCTCTCTCTCTCTCTCAAAGGGGTTAAGTTTGTGTTTTGCTAGCATGGGGGGATTAGAACACCTAGTCACAACAGGAAAGCTGGAGCTGAGGGAAAGAAAACTCCGGGTAGAGCCAGGGAGAAAACATTTGACAGACTTGAAGGCAGAGAGGGTGGGAGGTGTACTTGTAGCAGCAGGGGATAGATTCGGGTGGAGGGCCATGATCGCTAACGCCATGCGGCAGGGCACATGATAATGATGATGTTGATGATGATGATGATGAACATGGTTGACAATGCAGAATGCTGGTGTGCAGGGTTGCGAGAGTCAAAGGGTTAAATCAGCCTTACAGTGCGAAGTCCCTAGGCAGGGTTAAACTTCCTAAGTGCCAGATGTTGGGCATTTCTGTGAAAATGGCCCTGGGTTGGTGTTGCTGGGGTGGAGCTTCTTGTCTTGCAGTCTGACAGCATTGGTTCCAGTCTGTCTCAAGGGGAAAAAAAAAAGAAAACTTTTTTTTGTAGTTAGGCTGGCTTCCAGTCTACCTCGGTGTGAATAGGTACTTGACTTAGTCTACGTCAATGTGAATAGGTACTTGACTTAGTCTTCGTCGATGTGAATAGGTACTTGACTTTGTCTACCTCGATGTGAATAGGTACTTGACTTAGTCTACGTCAATGTGAATAGGTACTTGACTTTGTCTACCTCGATGTGAATAGGTACTTGACTTAGTCTACCTCGATGTGAATAGATACTTGACTTTGTCTACCTCGATGTGAATAGGTACTTGACTTAGTCTACGTCAATGTGAATAGGTACTTGACTTTGTCTACCTCGATGTGAATAGGTACTTGACTTTGTCTACCTCGATGTGAATAGGTACTTGACTTAGTCTACGTCAATGTGAATAGGTACTTGACTTAGTCCACGTCGATGTGAATAGATACTTGACTTTGTCTACCTCGATGTGAATAGATACTTGACTTTGTCTACCTCGATGTGAATAGGTACTTGACTTTGTCTACCTCGATGTGAATAGGTACTTGACTTTGTCTACGTCAATGTGAATAGGTACTTGACTTAGTCCACGTCGATGTGAATAGGTACTTGACTTTGTCTACCTCGATGTGAATAGGTACTTGACTTAGTCTACCTCGATGTGAATAGGTACTTGACTTTGTCTACCTCGATGTGAATAGGTACTTGACTTTGTCTACCTCGATGTGAATAGGTACTTGACTTTGTCTACCTCGATGTGAATAGGTACTTGACTTTGGGGAAGGTGAAGCAGCA
>CM060313.1:95131477-95133977 GCA_030674185.1 Monoplex corrugatus | reverse complement strand
GGTGCTACGAGATCCAAAACAAGTGCAACTGCCCGCGCCCAAGCAAACAGGAACCAGAAGAACAAGCAAACCAAAGCAAGCGCGTATTCAACACAGCAAGACAAGACAAGCGCAAATTTTCGGACAAAGGCCGAATGCACGGTCACAAACAGACTACACACAACACCAAACAACGGATAATAAAGAGAGGACTAAAAACTTCCCTGCCGCCTCGTCCAGTGGATAAAAAGGGACCAAAATCAAGTTTTTAGTCCTCTCTTTATTATCCGTTGTTTGGTGTTGTGTGTGGTCTGTTTGTGACCGTGCATTCGCGCTTGACAAAGGCCGGTTGGCCGAAAATTTGCGCTTGTCTTGTCTTGCTGTGTTGAATACGCGCTTGCTTTGGTTTGCTTGTTCTTCTGGTTCATATAGGTGCTAGTTTTTCTGAGGCCTAGGTGTACAGCATGCAGTCTGTGCACGTTAAAGATCCCACGACGGCTGCAAAGGAGTTTGTAGTGACAGAAATCTGCAGCAAAATTCGCTTTCATTGGTAAACAAGTGTGCACGCATACAGACAAAAAAGTAGTTGATGATGCTGCACTGCGGTAACACGCTTTCCCCGGCGATAGCAACCCGACTTCGATATTGTAAATAATAAATAATAAATAATCAAAATCCAAAACATATGTGACTGCTTGCGTTCAAACAAACAGGAACCAGGAAAAAAAAACTCGAAAAAAGAATAAGAATGCGTATCTAACACAACAAGACAGGCGCAAATTTTCGGCCAACTGGCCTTTGTCAAGTGTAAGGTCACAAACAAACAAACACCAGGTACAAGAATTAGGAGAAAATGACAGAAACTTCCCTGCTGCTCCTTCCAGTGTGAGAAAAGGAATGTAAATAATATATTGTGACTACCTCCAAGTAAACAATGCAAATGAACTGATGAATAAATACAGACATTGATTGATTAGTTGATTGAATAATTAATTTACTCATTGATATAGATGTTTGTGACAGACACATCATCATCATCATCAAGTGCCCTGCCGCATGGCGTTGACGATCATAGCCCTCCATATGAATCTAACTTTGCAAGTACGTCTTCTCCCACCCTGTCTGGTAGACAGGTCTTCAGCCACCCCGCAAGTCCTTCCAATATTCTGAAGTCCAAAACAAGTGTGACTGCCCGCGTTCAAACTAACAGGAACCAGGAAAAAACACGAAAGAAGAATAAGAACGCGTATTTAATACAACAAGACAAGCAGGCGCAAATTTTCGGCCAGCTGGCCTTTGTCAAGCGTAAATCACAAACAAACAAACACCAAATACAAAAATTAGGAGAAAAAGACTGAAACTTCCCTGCTGCTCGGTCCAGTGTGAGAAAAGGAATAAACTGACTAAAATGACATCATGACGTGTTTTTGAGTTACTATGATGTCAGAGCGGAAATGAGAACTATGACGTACTAGCAAGAGTAGTATTTGGAATGTAATGGATACCAGTATCAAATAATGCATAAGAGAAGTAGGGAAGTTTCAGTCTTTTTCTCATATTTTTTGTATTTGGTGTTTGTTTGTTTGTGATCTTACGCTTACAAAGGCCAGTTGGCCGAAAATTTCCCACCTGTCTTGTCTTGTTGTATTAAATACGCGTTCTTACTCTTCTTTCGTGTTTTTGTTTTTTTGTTTTTTTGTTTTCTGGTTCCAATATTCTGAAGTACTAAGGGTGTTTTCAGGTTTCAAGTTTACTGGGTCAGATGACCTCTTCTTTTCTTTCTTTTTCTTTCTCCGCTTATGTCATCTTGGTTTTCAGGGGAAGATACAGTAAAAGATCAGCAGCGAATGGGAAGACCCGAAGAAGAAAAATGCCATGACTTCGATCAGCTAGCGAAAAGGACCTATGGCGTGTGATACTTGTTCCTCTGAAAAGCGCAGATAATCACCTTTTTTTCAAGTTGCCAGCCCATAGAGTTTTACCCAGGCTCAGGAACTCTGCCAGATAATTGCTGGCAGATTTGGGTGGAGCGCTTATGGAATCGTCTGAGTACCATGAATGCTTCTTGAACAAACTTCAGACTTCAAACTTCAGCTTAGCCCATCAGAAAGAATCTTCGAAATATAGACTATTATTTGGATGTTGTATAATTTCCGTTTTTTAGCAAATCTGAGAGCAACTGCAACTGGTCGTTTTATTTTCGTTGTTTCTTTGGTGGAGAACAAATACCATCGTTCATGTGTGGCTTAGATGTAATATAATTCAGTTCAAATCGATAAGCCGTGTAGTTATTATTTTAGAATTAAAGAAACGAGCGTGTGTTTGACTTGCTCTAAATACACATCATTCCCACATCTGAATAAAACATGAGCTGAAATCTGTCAAGATAGATATGAATGAAAACGCCTCAGCGGATTAAGTCATCCATAAAATACAGCATCCATTTATTTATACAAACCTTCCTCATTCACACAATAATTAGGTCCAGGTCATTGAATTCTAATCGTTTGTGTTCGTAGAC
>CM060313.1:95126477-95128977 GCA_030674185.1 Monoplex corrugatus | reverse complement strand
CCAATATTTTAAGTCGAGACAGCTATATAGAATCAGCAACGGCAAGTTTGAAAATGATTCCCAGGACATTAACTTGCACTGTTGGAAATCAAGCGCCATTGTCATAGTAATTATCATTGGTCATGTCTCGCTGTCTTTCTCCTTTTCCCTTTTGTCACATCTCTCTGTTTTTCACCCTTTTGTTTCTCTTTCTTTCTCTCTCCTCCTCCTTTTCTCTCTTTGTCTCTTTTTCATCTTCTCTCCATCGAAGGAAAGTTAGCACGCATTTTGGCTGGCTATTCCTTGAAATCAAGGTAGACCCAGGGAGAAAAATATGGACGGACTTGCAGGGTGGCTGAGGACAGAGAGGTTGGGAGATGTACTTGCAGCGACAGGGATATATCTATGGAGGGTCATGATCACCATCGCCATCGGCAGGGCACGTGATGATGATGATGATGATGATGATGATGATGATGATGATGATGATAAGGGACAGATACATGTGGAGGGCCATGATCGCCAACACCGTACGGGAGGGCACATGATGATGATGATGATGATGATGATGATGATGATGATGATGATGATTCCTTGTTTTGCAAAGAAAGGAATATTTTGATCAGTGTGACACCAACTATTACACCATCTGTCTAAATAAACCCTTGACTAGTTTTTTTGTCATCGATTAGCCAGTGCATAGAAAAAAAAAACCCGGAATTAATAAGAAAAACAAAAACATTCCCCTACTATGTTATCTGATAGAGGCTTTTTGGGGACTGGTTTGCTTCCCTTTTTTTCTGTTCTCTTATACAGGGGTGGGGGGGGGGGGTGCAAAAGTAGGTATACAGTTATGAAAAAAGAAAACACGTACAATACTCATTGCATTTATTATACAAACAAATGAATATTGCATATACATGTAACAACAAACACAGCCTTAATTTAATCCCTCAGATACTCAAACTGCTTGCCGTCGGTATTCACACACTCCTCTTATCTAATCGAGAGCGGAATTAAGCATTATGATAATGATGTGATACTTACTGTATATCTACTTTTGCACCCCCCCCCCCCCCCCCCCCCCCCCCCCCCCCCCCCCTGTATATCGGGAATATCGCATGGAGATGAAGGCACGGTTTGGAGCTAGGCTGGAAGCCTGACGTGGTCATGATGTGAATGTGGAAATGTGTGTGTGTGTGTGTGTGTGTGTGTGTGTGTATATGTATGTGTGTGTTTTGTGTGTGTGTGTGTGTGTGTATGTGTGTGTGTGTGTGTGTATGTGTGTGTGTGTGTGTGTGTGTTGTGTATGTGTGTGTGTGTGTGTGTGTGTGTGTGTGTATGTGTGTGTGTGTGTGTGTGTGGTGTGTGTATGGTGTGTGTGTGTGTGTGTGTGTGTGATGTGTGTGTGTGTGTGTGTTGTGTGTGTATGTGTGTTGTGTGTGTGTGGGGTATGTGTGTATGTGTGTGTGTGTGTGTGTATGTGTGCGTGTGTGGTGTGTGTGTGTATGTGTGTATGTGTGTGTTATGTTGTGTGTGTATGTTGTGTGTGTATGTGTGTGTGTATGTGTGTGTATGTGTGTATGTGTATGTATGTGTGTGTGTGTGTGTGTATGTGTGTGTGTGTGTGCGTGCGTGTGTGTGTGTATGTGTGTGGAACTCCATCTATCCATCGCCCCCGTGGTCTCTTTCTGGCTCTGAAGTCCGAGCATCTGGTGTTGTAGGCACAGAAGGCTGGCTGGTTGCTGGCATTATGGTCAATTGACCAGACTATTTGATGGGCTTTTTGTGTAATGGTCATCGGGTCTTGTTCCAACCTTCTCTTCGTTTCTAACCATGTCTCACTCTGGTCTGGCCTCGAGCTTTCTGAGATATCTGTCGATTGTATGCGTAGGCCTGGTGCGTGAGTGAGCTTTGATTTGAATGGTCAAGATTTGGCGCCGTATAAATAATGTAATTATTATAATTATTATTATTACTATTATTATTATTGTTGTTATTATTAGCATTGTTATTATTATTATTATTATTAATTATTTATTATTATCAGATCTCATCTCGCAGGTTGTGATCTTTCTTTGAAGGTTTCGTTGTTCAAAGTCCAGATCTGGCGCTGGTAAGTCAGTGTATGTACAACGATTGTACGGATTATCCTGGTTTTTGTTTCCATGGGGATATGCAAATTACGAATCTCACTCGAACTTAATTTACGTGTGTGCGTGCAGCCTCCAGTCTATCCAGCCTTTCTTCAAAGTTAGAGCATCGAAAGAGAGAGAGAGGGTGGGTGGGTGGGAGGGGGAGTGAAAGAGAAATAGAGGGAAAAGGAGAGAGATGGGGAAAGAAACAGAGAGAGAGAGATAGGGAGGGAGGGAGAGAGAGAGAGAGAGAGAGAGAGAGAGAGAGGAGAGAGAGAGAGAGAGAGAAGAAGAAGAAGAAGAAGAAGAAAAAGAAGAAGAAAATGAAGAAGAAGAAGCGAGCGACAGAGAGAGAGAGAGAAGACAGACAGACAGACAGACAGACA
>CM060313.1:95106477-95111477 GCA_030674185.1 Monoplex corrugatus | reverse complement strand
AACCAACTACTAAATTACTACAAACTAACTACAAACTACAAACTGACTACAAAATAACCACAAACTAGCTACAAGCTAACTATAAATTAACTACAAACTAACTACAAACTGACTACAAACTTACTACAAAGAAACTACAAACTAACTACAAACTGACTACAACGTAACTACAAAGTAACTGCAAACTAAATACAAAGTGACTACAAACTGACTACAAACTAACTACAAACTAACTACAAACTAACTACAAACTGGCTTCAAACTAACTACAAACTGACTACAAACTAACTAAAGCTAACTACAAAGTAATTATAAACTGACTACAAAACTAACTACAAAGAACTACAACGTAACTACAAACTGACTACAAACTAACTACAAAGTAACTACAAACTGACTATAAAGTAACTACAAAGTAACTACAAAGTAACTACAAACTGACTACAAAGCGACTACAAACTAACCACAAAGTAACTACAAACTAACTACAAACTAACAACAAAGTACTACAAACTGACTACAAAGTGACTACAAACTAAACTACAAAGAAACTACAAACTAAATACAAACTTACTACAAACTAACTACAAACTGACTACAAACCAACTACTAAATTACTACAAACTAACTACAAACTACAAACTGACTACAAAATAACCACAAACTAGCTACAAGCTAACTATAAATTAACTACAAACTAACTACAAACTGACTACAAACTTACTACAAAGAAACTACAAACTAACTACAAACTGACTACAACGTAACTACAAAGTAACTGCAAACTAAATACAAAGTAACTACAAACTGACTACAAACTAACTACAAACTAACTACAAACTAACTACAAACTGGCTTCAAACTAACTACAAACTGACTACAAACTAACTAAAGCTAACTACAAAGTAATTATAAACTGACTACAAAACTAACTACAAAGAACTACAACGTAACTACAAACTGACTACAAACTAACTACAAAGTAACTACAAACTGACTATAAAGTAACTACAAAGTAACTACAAACTGACTACAAACTGACTACAAACTGACTACAAAGCGACTACAAACTAACTACAAACTGACTACAAACTAACTACAAACTAACTACAAAGCAACTACAAACTGACTATAAAGCGACAACAAACTCACTAGAAATCAACTACAAACTCCTCGAGTGATCTTCAGCACGAAGAACATCTAATTGAAAAACATGCCTCACAGTGAAGTGATATTTTCAGGACGGGACGGTGGGGATGGAAGGGGGGATGGGGGTGGGGTTGGGGATGGGGATGGGGGTGGAGTTGAGGGTGGGGGTGGTAGGAATCCCCCTGGAGGTAAAAGATGATGAATCAATCCATCATCTGCCCTGCCATGTGCAGAGGACGGATACAAGAGAGTGAGAATATTAAGTAATTTCCCTGTTCCATTATTTTTTTCTTTATTTGTAAATTTAAGTAAGAAAAAGGGATATTAAGGAATGTCATACTAATAGTGGTACGTATTGCGTGTATGTGTGTATGTGTGTGTGTGTGTGTGTGTGTGTGTGTGTCTGTGTCTGTGTGAGCGTGTGTGTGTGTGTGTGTGTATGTGTTAGTGTATGTATGTATGTGTGTGTGTGTGTGTGTGTGTGTGTGTGTGTGTGTGTGTGTGTGTGTGTGTGTGTGTGTTTCTGTGTAGTGTGTTTCTGTTTCTGTGAATGTTTCTGTATGTGTGTGTGTGTGTGTGTATGTGTGTTTGTATGTGTGTGTGCATGCGTGTCTGTGTGCGTTTGTGTGTGTGTATGTGTGTTTGTATGCGTGTATGTGTGCGTGCATGTGTGTATGTGGGTGTGCGCGCGTGAAAGAGAGAGGGGGGGAGAGATAGAGAGAGAAAGACAGAGAGAGCGAGAGGTGAGAGAGAGAGTGGGACAGAAGAGAGAGAAGGAGAGAGAGAGAGAGAGAGAGAGAGAGAGAGAGACGCACATTTAAAGAAAGCACACGCGCGAGCGCGGTCACACACCCAGTAACACACACCGCGCGCGCGCACACACAGACGCGCGCGCGCGCACCACACACACAACACACACACACACACACACACACACACACACACACACCACACACCACACCGTTCAAATTTTCAGTCTGTTTTACGTCCACTTGCCTGGCCGAAGGATAAAAGCAAGTGGGTGAGAATATTAAGAAAGTTAGGGACATTAAATGTGTGATAACAACAATATACCATATAATTCTCTCATCGGTGTATATATGACTCAGATAGAACATACACAAACACATACGCACACACGCACACATTGAACACACGCTACGAAGCTCATGCACGCACACACGCACAGACAGACAGACACACACACACACGCACACACACGCACACACACACACAACATACACAAAACACACGCACAGAAAGACAGACAGATAGTGAGAGGGATAAAGGGAGAGAGAGACAGAGACAGAGACAGAGAGAGACAGAGAGAAAGACAGAGACAGAGAGACAGACAGAGACAGAGATAGAGACAGACAGGCAGGCGGACAAACAGAGAGAGAAAGAGAGAGAGGGAGACAGACAGGCAGGCAGGCAAGCAGGCAGTCAGTCAGAGAGACAGACACAGACAGAGACGGACAGAGAGAAAGAGACAGACAGACAGACAGAAAGAGACAGACAGACAGACAGAGGGAGAGAGAGAGAGAGAGAGAGAGAGACAGACAGACAGACAGACAGACAGACAGACAGAGACAGAAATAGAGAGAGGCAGGCACAGAGAGAGAGACAGACAGACAGACAGACAGAAAGAGACAGACAGACAGACAGAGGGAGAGAGAGAGAGAGAGAGAGAGAGACAGACAGACAGACAGACAGGACAGAAATAGAGAGAGACAGGCACAGAGAGACAGACAGACAGACAGACAGACAGACAGAAGTTCAAGTTCACGACGAAAGGTCACGTTTTAATTACCCTATATGTCCAACCGGCACTTGGAGGAGGAGTTCAACATGAACGAACATAAATTACATGTCCGAAATGACGAACCAATCATCAACCTCCACCCCCACCCACACACCCATCTATGTCAACTATCCCTCTAACCCCCCCCCATCACTCCCCCTCCACTCTCGCCGCTTCCCCTCCCTCCCTACGCCCCCTACACCCCCCTCTGCCCCTGAATTGACGACCCGCTGAGTGTTGTGTACAGTCAAGTCAATGGTGCAGTGAGAAGCTTTCCGCGGTCAAAGCACACTAATAAAATAATTCACGCTTTGTGGTCCGACTCCTGCGTGTGCCCTCCCCCTTGCTTCCTGCACAAGGGGGTATTCGGAGTCTTCAGCTATCACAACATAACATGGATCTAGTATAGACTAGACATGGCATGTGGCATGAAGCTTTTGGGGAATGGCTTGCAGGGCAGGGGGGCAATTTAATTCCAGCGTGAACAAGGCACGTGTTAACTGTTAGCAAACCTGTTCTTTTCTTTTCCTCTCGTCTTTTTTTTTTTTTTTTTTTTTTTTGAGGGGGCGGGGAGGGAGGGAGGGATGTCTATTTATCTCTTCAACCTCCATCTCAACGCCATCATCATTCATCATCATCATCATTCATCATCATCATCATCATCATTGTCTTCTATTTCCCCCCTCTCTTCTTCTTGTCTTCTTTTTCTTCTTGTCTTCTTCTTCTACTACTACTACTACTACTACTACTACTACTACTACTACTACTACAACTACTACTACTACTATACTACTACTACAACTACTACTACTACTACTACTACTACAACTATACTACTACTAATACTACTACAACAATCTACTACTACTACACTATTACTAAACTACTAACTACTACTATACTACTAAACACTACTACTACTACTACTTACTACTACTACAACTACTACTACAACTACTTACTACACTACTACATACTACTACTAACTACTACAACTACTACAACACTAACTACTAAATACTACTAACTAACTACTACACTACACTCACTACTACTACTACTACTACAACAACTACTACTACTAACTACTACTACACTACTACAACTACTACTACTACTACTACTACTATACTACTACTACTACTACAACTACTACTACTACTACTACTACTACTACTACAACTACTACTAACTACACTACTACTACTACTACTACTACTACTACTACCACTACTACAACAACAACTACTACTACTACTACTACTACTACTTTAGTAGCAGTGTCCTTCTTCTCTTCTCTTCCTCTTCTCATCTCTACTACTACTACTATACTTCTTCTTCTACAATAACAAACAAACAAATCAATACAATGCAATACACACACAGACCAAACAACAGCCAGTACATTTTGTCCTTCAAGTGATTTGATTTACGCACACACTCATGCATGCACGCACTCACACACACAAACACACACAAACACACACCCTACACACACCCTACACACACCCTACACACACCCTACACACACACACACACACACACACACACACACACACACACACACACACACACACACACACACACACTCTCTCTCTCACACACACACACACACACACACACACACACACACACACACACACATACATACATACACACATACACCCCGTGACACATACGCAAGCACCTACGCAAGTACACGCACGCACGCACGCACACACACATACACACACACACACACACATACATACACATACACGTACACAACACACACGTGCACACATATATATATACACACACGTACACACACACACACAGATACACACACACATACATACACACATATATTCACACACAAACACACACAAACACACACACACACAGAGTGGATTTAAAAAATCATGACACGTGTCATAACTTCTCGAATCAAATCCCCTCCTTTCCATATCCCCATCTTCCCCAACATCCTATCCCACCCCCCACTCCCCACTGTTCCACACAGAGAGATAGAGATAGAGAGAGATAGAGAGAGAGACAGAGAGACAGACAG
>CM060313.1:95091477-95096477 GCA_030674185.1 Monoplex corrugatus | reverse complement strand
TGGAAGTCCATGATTGCCAAGCCATGCGGCAAGGCACCTGATTATGATGATGTATGTATGTATGTAGTATGTATGTATGTAGTATGTATGTATGATGTATGTATGTATGTATGTATGTATGTAGTATGTATGTATGTGTGTGTGTACAGGCGCCATGTTTCTCCATACGACACTCGACAAGCTCACCAACAGCGTTGGACAAAAGAGAGGACAGTTGGTGCTTTGTCCCTGTGTCTACAATCCCTGTGCTCCTTGACACAGGGTGACTGTATACTGTGAAACATGGCTCTCCTCCACAATCTGTAGCCTACAGGTTTTTACTTGCCTCTGCGTCTCGGGTGTCTTTCTCTCTGAATTGAAACATCAGGTGGACAGATTGGTTCAGAGCAACAGGAGATTTGTAATATAATCGTGAAAGAGAGAGAGAGAGAGAGGGGAGAGAGAGAGAGAGAGAGAGAGAGAGAGAGAGAGAGAGATACATACACACACACGTATGCACGCACGCACGCACGTACGCACGCATGCACGCACGCACGCATGCACGCACACACGCACATACACACAGACGCAAAAACACAGACACAGACACACACACACACACACACACACACATACATACACACACACACACACACAGACATACACACACACACACACACACACCTACCTGATATAGCAATACACCCATTCACTAAACTAAGCACAGATGTAACAGAAAAAGATGGGTCTTCAGAGCAGATTGGACTGAAATCATTGTGACTTATGCCCCATCTCGCATCTTTTCTCTTACATGATATTTTGTCGTCAGTGCGTGTTGAATTTGTTTTTTATTCCAAACGCGGACACACTTACCTTGAAAAAAACAACCAAAACAACAACAACAACAACAACAAAAACCAACTGAAATCTGAAAAAGCTAAAAGAATCAAGGCATGTTCCATTTGGGATAGAGGGTCTTTCTGATCACACATATTTTTTCAGGACCTGACAAGCTCAAGGGTTTATGTACATGCTTGGGGGCTTGTGCCATGATCACCATACGCATGGCACCTGTGACATTAGTGTATAAAGGAATTCATTCCGAGCGCGGAGAGACGTAATCTTGAGAAACTGAAACTGAATCCAAAACCAGCGCGACTGCCCACGTTCAAGCAAATAGGAACCCGAAAAACACGAAAATAGAATCAGAGCGCGTGACAGACCAGTCCTCTTATCACGCTGGACGAAGCAGCACGGAAGTTTCAATCTTTTTTTGGTTTTGTTTTCCTAATTTTGTATTTGGTGTTTGTGATTTTACATTCACGCTTGACAAGGGCCAGTTGGCCGAAAATTTGCGCCTGTCTCGTCTTGTGTATTAAATACGCGTAAATATTGAACTTCAGTTTTGTGGACGTTCATTGTAACAAGATTTTTTAGTCTATTTCAGTGTATTATATAACAGAAAAATCGTCTTACTGTGGAAATACGCGTTGTGATTCTATTATCGTGTTTTTCTGGTTCCTAAACTGAAACTGATCACTATGATGGGAAAATAGTTGGATGGGATAGAAAGGTGGTAGGAAGGGTAGGGGAAAAGGAAAGGGAGAAGGGGAGGGAGGTTGTAAAAAGTGGGGTGGAGGGTGGGGATGGGGGTGAAGGAGAGCAGAAGGACAGTTCGCTTCTTGCTCCTGCAGAGACAGGCGAGAGAGCCCTCAGCGCCTGTCACACTCTTCGCCCAAGCGGAACAAGACGAACAAAGCAGCGTGCGTCGCGGACCGCTGCCGTCGCTCCGGGATATGATGTCTATCGTGGCAGGGGTTTCTGTTTCCTTTTTAAAAAGAAGAAAAAAAAAAAAAAAATAGAATTAAAAAAAAAAAAAATTGGCGTCTTCTTTCGCTCGCAGATTCTGGGAGACAAGAAGTTGGAGAGAAGGGTTGGTGTCGGAGGGGAGAGGGTGGGGGAGGGAGAGAGAGGAGGAGGGGAAGAGAAAGGTGGAGAAGGAGGGGTGATCTCTCTCTCTTTCTCTCTCTTCTTTTTTTTTTTTTTTTTTTTTTCGTTTGTTAAAGAGTGTCGTTCTTACAGTTCAGCTTAGTAGAGTTTTTGAACTTTCTGTGTATTTCTCATTTTCAGGGCTCTCGGAATTTCTCTGTGACTCAGCATGGGTCGTGTCTGTTTGTGTGTCGGTTTCGGGTTTATAGGACTGTCTGCCCATCCTCCCCTGCCCCCCTCCCCCAGTTTTCTGTCTCTGTCTGTCTGTCTGTCTCTCTTTCTCTCCCAGTGTCTCTGTCTCTCTCTTTCTCTCTGTCTGTCTCTGTCTCTTTCTTCCTCTCTCACTCTCTCATTCTCTCATTCTCTCTCTCTCTCTCACACACTCTCTCTCTCACTCTCTTTCTTCTCTCTTTCTATCTCTCTTTCTCCCTCCTCTCGCTCTCACTGTCTGTCTCCTCTCTCTCTCTCTGTCTTCCTCTCTCACTCTTTATCTCTCTCTCTCTTTCTTCCTCTCACTCTTGCACTTTCTATTTTATTCTCACCCACTCTCTCTTCTCTCTCTCTCTGTCCTCTCTCTCTCTGTCCTCTCTCTCTCTGTCTTCTCTCTCTCTGTCCTCTCTCTCTCTGTCTTCTCTCTCTCTGTGTCTCTCTCTTTCTCTCATTCTTGCACTCTCTCTATGTCTTCTTCTCTTTCACTCTCTCTTCTCTCTCTCTCTGTGTTCTCTCTGTGTCTCTGTTTTCTCTCTCTCTCTCTCTCTGTCCTCTCTCTCTCTCTGTTTTCTCTCTCTCTTCCTCTCATTCTTGCATACACACACACACACACTCTCTCTTCTCTTCTCTCTCTCTCTCTCTTCTGGTCTCTCTGTCTGTCTGTCTCTCTTTTCTATCCCTCCCATCTGTCTCGTGTTTCTCCTATCACAACCTTCCTCTACCTCCTCCTATCTGTCTCCATCTCCCTTTCCCCATCTCTGCTGTTTCACTAGATCTCACGCCGACAACCATCAGGATATTCTGTTCATCGATGTTGAAAACGTGTCAGTTATAGGTTCGTGATGTATACAGTGAATAATTTTATGTGTCAAGTTCAGTCTGTGTGGGCTTGTCATGTTTGGAGGGAATTAGAATGTTTTGACATGCACGTGTGTGTGTGTGGTGGTGTGTGTGTGTGTGTGTGTGTGAGAAAAGAGAGAGAGAGAGAGAGAGAAGAGAGAGACATACAGACAGACAGAGAGACAGAGAGAAAGAGAGAGAGAGAGAAAGAAGAGGAGAGAGAAAGAGAGAGAGACAGACAAACAGACAGAGAGATAGAGAGAGAAAAAGAGAGCGAGAGAGAGACAGACAAACAGACAGAGAGATAGAAAGAGAGAGAGAGAGAGAGGAAGAGAGAGAGAAGACAGACAGACAGACAGACACAGACAGACAGAACACTGAGAGAGACAAAGAGATAGAAACAGAGAGGTAGAGAAAGAGACAGACAGACAGACAGACAGTGGTGTTGTGTGTTGGTGTGTCTGTGTCGTGTGTCTGTGTGGTGTATGTGTGTGAGTGTTGGTGTGTGTGTGTGTGTGTGTGTGTGTGTGTGTGTGTGTGTGTATGGTGTGTTGTGTATATGTGTGTGTGTATTGTGTGTGTGTGTGTGCATGCATGTATGTATGTGTTGTGTGTGAGTTTGTGTGTGAGTGTATTGTGTGTTTGTGTGAGTGTGAGTGTTGTGTTCGTGTTCGTGTTCGTGTGTGTGTGTGTGTGTGTGTAGTATGTGTGTGTGTGTGAGTGTGTGTGTGTGTGTGTGTGTATTCGTTCCTTGATTTAACGTCTTTTCACTATAAGTGATATTAGACGGGTAAAAATGGCATGGAGGATGATTTTTTTTTGGGGGGGGGGGGGGGAGGGGAGAGGGGACAGAGGGGAACAGAGTAAGAGACGGGAAAATTTTTTTTAAAAGGAATCGGCAAGGTTTTTAGAAAAAGGATATGGATGAACAGAGAAATGAAACTAGAACAACGCTAACATTAAATGTAAAAGAAAACATCGTCATAAAAAACAAAATAAAACAAAATAAAATAATAATAATGAAAATAATAACCTTAAAGTAACGCATTAACAGGACTGTGAACCAATGATTCTGAAATTTTAACTAACAGAACTTGATCTGATATTACTTCTTTAAAATGCTTTTCAAGATAGTTTCCTTGTGTAAACATCTTTGGTAAGAAATAACGAAGCTTTCTGCAGTAAAACAAACAGTGATACAATGTGAATTGTTCACCGCAAATACATAAAACGTTTTTACAATACTTAGTTTTCAAAGCGTTCATTTGAATACGAAAATATGTGGTAACAATTGATCTCAAATGATATAACGAAGAATACTGAATTTTTTTACAGATATTTTGAACTGAAAGTTTGATTCTTTTTTGGGACACAAATTTTTCATTTAAATGTTCATGAAATCGAATCCATGATGCTAATTCTAGCGAGTTGTAAGCTTCATTTACCGAGGTGTTAACATGTAATTCTATGGAATTTTCAGAATTGAGTGCACCGGATTTAGCTGCTCTGTCAACTACGTTGTTGCCTTGAAGACCAACGTGAGAAGGCACCCAGCATAAACTGATTTCCGAGCCATTTATCTTTAAACAGTGTATTAGATGATTTGCCTCAATTATTAAATCAGGTCTTGTGTCTGTATCAAAAGACTGTAAGGCATATAATACAGATTTTGAATCAACAAAGAGAACTACTTTGAAAGACACAGGCCGAAGGCTTATTAAATAATGCAACGCTTGAACAACAGCGACCAGTTCTGCTGTATATATAGATACATTTGTCCCAATGAAAAAAGACTTTTTAATGTTAAATTCTGGAACATAAAACGCTGCTCCAGCGCTCTGATTTGCTAAGACTGACCCATCGGTAAAAATGTGGAGGTGGGTACGGTACTTTTCATCGATGTGTTCACAAACTGTGGATAGCGTAATGTTGACATTATCATGTGTGTGTGTTGTGTGTGTGTGTGTGTGTGTGTTTGGGTT
>CM060313.1:95086477-95088977 GCA_030674185.1 Monoplex corrugatus | reverse complement strand
TGCAAGGGTCATCTCTGACTGGAATTTTGAGCAGGATAATTAGAATGATTGCAGAGAGAGAGAGAGAGAGAGAGAGAGAGAGAGAGAGAGAGAGAGAGAGAGAGAGAGAGAGAGAGAGAGACGAGAGGCAGACAGACAGACAGACAGAGATAGAGAGAAGAAGAGAGAGAGAGAGAAAGAGAGAGAGAGAGAAGACCAGACAGACAAACAAACAGTACCCTCAAACACGCACGCTTGCGAGCGCGCATACGCACAGACAAACACACGCACAAACAAACGCACAAACACACAAACAAACAAATAAACAAACAACATACACATACTTACGGATACTCGCACGCACGTACTGGCGTGCAGACACAAACACACACACACACACACACGCACACACACCACATATACACACTCACAGACACACACACACTCACACACACACACACACACACACACACACTCACGCACACACACATGCACACAAACACACACACTCACACACACACTCACACACACGCACACACACACACTCACAAACACACGCAAACACACACAACACACACACACAACACACACACACATACACAAACACACACACACACACACACAACACACACACACACACCACACACAAAACCAGACACACACACACACAGACACACACCACACACACACACACACACACACACACACACACACACACGCAAAAGCTGGACAGGCAATGAAAAACAGACATACTGACAGCTAGGCAGACACGAAAAGCGAGAGAGACAGGGAAACAAAAAGTGAGCAAAGAGAGACAAAATAAATGAGAGAGAGAAAACAAGAGAGAGAGACAGACAGACAGATAGACAGACAGACAAACAGAGACAGAGAGACAGAGAGAGAGACAGACAGACAAACAGAGACAGAGAGACAGAGAGAGAGACAGACAGACAGAAGGGGGAGAAAGAGGGAGAAGGAGACAGAGAGAGAAAAAGAAAGAAAGAAAGAGAGAGAGGGGGTGAAGACAGACAAGCACAGAGAGAGAGCTCTTTTGGAATTAAGCTGGCGGAAAACCCTGACCTTTCTCAGCAAATTACTGACGGCCACAGAACAATACTTGTGTTTCTGCTGATCAGGTTAAATTGATTTGCTTGCAGTCATTCAATCTGTTTGGTGGCTTGCGTAAAGGTTGTGTTATCTGATTTCAAAGAATGGGGGGAAAGAACAAGAAAGGAAGGAAGGAGGGAAGGAAGGAAGGAAGGAAGGAAAGGAGGAAGAAAAAGATGGGAAAGAAGAAAAAAAAGAAAGAAAAGTCTCCAAATCCAAAATATACACGTGACAGCAGCAGCAATAACAATGAAATGAACAGAAATAACTAAATAACTATCTTATAAACAAAATTGAAACATGCGATTTATGGACAGTAAACAAAAACACAGGAACTCTCAAACAAACATTTAAATGAACAACTAGTGGGCAAACAAGCAGACAATAAAAAAAAAATTGAAACCGACTCTCTGTGAACTCGTTTGTGAAAACGTTCATGCGTGCGTGTCTGCTCAGGATAAAGAGAAAGAAAGGAAAAAGGGTAGACAGATAGACAGACAGGCAGTCAGATAGACAGATAGACAGACAGGCAAGCAGGCAGGCAGATAGATACAGTTCAGATAGACAGACAGACAGTCAGATAGATGGATAGATAGATAGATACAATAGATACATAGATACATAGATACTTAGATGCATAAGTAGGTAGGTATGTAGGTACGTAGGTAAGTGGGTAGGTAGATAGATAAATAGATACATACATACATACATACATACATACATGCATACATGCATACATGCATACAAACATACATACATACACACTGACATACATACTTACATACATACATACATACATACAAACATACGTACGTACATATATACATACATACATGCTATCAATACATTGATTGATAGCTATGCTTTGTTATCAGTGGACATTCTGATTTTACTTAAGAAAGACATTAAAGTCGAAAAATTGACCCCTCTACAACAAGGTTTTCGGCTGTTGTGCACAGTAAGAAATACATTGATTGATTTTTTGGTCAATTGATTGATTGATTAATTGATTGATTGAAAGAATGAATGATTGATTGATTGATTGATTGATTGGTCGATTACAGAAAAGCAGGCAGATTTGAACACTATACCGCAGTTCCCCATTATGCAGCAAGTTCACCCACAGCGAACTACTGAGCAAGTGGATGGAGACAGTAAAGCATGGCCGCTGGGCGCTTGGTGCGCATGGCTCGACGAACAAGCCACGTAATTCGTGCTTGTGTATATAGATGACCTGGGGTTGATACTGCATTCCAAGCACCGCTTCCGTCAATGCAAGATGAGTTTCCATCGGTATAATATATATATATATTAGCAGATAAGGCCAACTGACACAACATGTCTGTGTGTTGCTCTCTATGTGTGTATTAAGTAAAGACGGAGACAGGCAGACAGAAAGATACAATGGACAGAT
>CM060313.1:95071477-95073977 GCA_030674185.1 Monoplex corrugatus | reverse complement strand
ATCACCTTAGTCGAGAGCATACTGTGGCAACCCCGTAAGATACATTTCCCACCGGGGGCAATGGATTGGGTGGGTCAAAAGAGGGGTGGATCAGCAGGGTTAGTAGAAGGTGGAGTAAAAGTATTTGGGAGGACTAACTACGTCAGATGGGTTACGAGTGACACGCGACGGTGTCACACATTGGATGGTTGCCTCGCCAGTATTTCCATCTGGTGATTTTCCCTCCAACATTTTTTTGTCTCCACCAAATTCGCCCAACGCGTACCATATAGAGATTAAAGACTGACTGTAGCACGCTGGCAATGATCTCAACTATGTGGAACAACGTTTTCACGTTGAAAGGATGTAGTTCTGTTTTTGTATGTCGAGAGAGTTATCTTCACATACATTCTTTCGCTGTTGAAACAGGTTGTATAATGTTGAAGTTTACATCCATATCAATAGTGCTTAACTGCAGAAATCTACCTAAGGAAAGATCCCAGGCAATACCCATTGAAACTGTTTTCAATGCTGCCAACAACATTCTTGTAAACAACAAAGTGATCAATGTTAGTTAACTGGATACATGAGTTTTGCCTATCAGATTGCTTTAACGCTTAATCCCGTGATTCTACCGAAAAGAAAGAAGATTAACCCTTTTACTCCCGCACTCTGTCCACCGGCACTTGCATTGTCAACCATGCTAGCAAAGCACCAACTTAACCCTTTGATTTCCTCACCCTGTTCGCCAGCTTCCTGCAGGAAGCTGGTGGATAGGGTAAAGGAGTCAAATGGTTAAGTTTTTTTGCAGTTGGTATTCCAAGAATAACAGTAACCTACCCAACTCACGAAGATAGTACAAGGGCTACACTGCTGCTAACATCACATGGCCAATACCTTGGCGACTCCCATCAAAACATAAGCATCCAATTGTCCACCTCTGCCGTGCATGCACAAAACATGATTCAGATCACCAGCATGATCAGTCCATACCAGGGCCATTTCCTTTTTATTCGTTCGTGTTCTGTATGGTCAGGCCACATCTATCGATGACTGTGGCCAGGTTTTGTTTACTTGTTTGTTTGTTTGTTTGTTTTGTACTCATTTCCTTCCTGTACTACGTGTCAAATGGACAGATAGAACAACTAATGATAGTGTCCTGGAAGAATTTGATACCACCATTAAATTTCTAGCAGACATCAACAAGAGAAGGCTAAAATAAATTGGCCATGTGTCATGTAGCAAGAACTCAGACCTCATGGCAACCACTTTTCAAGGAAAAAAAAAAAACAGAGGACAAAAAGGTAGCAAGGCAGATCTCCAGTCTCATCAGTGGCCTACATGTAAATATTCAAGAAGTTGTCCACAAAAGTCAAGACAGAGTCGTCTATCTGGAGGCAAGTGGCGGTGTCACAGAGTGCAGTGGACAGCACTGAACCCGGTGACGCCGACAGGTGAGACAGGTGAGGTGAGTTCCTCCCGTGTCCCTTGTGCCACTAGACGGACAAGAGGGACCTCAGCAGCTGAGAGTGAACACAGTTGAGACGTAGGACCCGGCGCTGTTCCACACTGGAAAGATCTCAACGGGCAAGGCCCGTAGGTCCATTATCGTCTGATGCAGATAACCGTGTAGACATTTGTGTTATATTGCATAGTACTAATCCAGTTTAAAAACCCACCTCCTTTCCCAACAATGAATTCTACAACTACTTCTTTCCCTCAGTTTGTGTATTAGACATTGTAAGGTGGTCTTTGTTGATTGTATGCATATGCCCGGTGCGTGAGTGCACTTTGGTTCGAATTGTCAAGATTTGGCGCCGTATTATTATTACTGTGGTTTGTTACCCTGTCAGTACAGGGGGCTAGAGTTTTAGGCGACCCTTATCTGCCTGATGGCTCTCTAGATTATGATAGTCTGTATTATTTTGTGGCCTATCCTGATAGAAACCATCAGTCTGGAGTGCCTTATTCGTCCAGGCAAACCTGGTTTATTTCACAGCTAAGCTCCATATCTCAAGACCATCCACCATTCGTCACCCTCAGGGTTTGGGGATGGTAGCCCCACTACCATGTTGGAGGCAGCTTTTCCCTGCTCCCAGCCACCAAAGGCCATCCACAAGCTCACCCTTCTAGAACTACGCCTCTGGTACCGTTATCAAGTACGTGTACTACAACACAATGTCCCTCCTCTCCATGTTTCCCTGCTACAAAAAATACACGGCTTTGCGGTCTAACACCATCCTAACTTTCCGACCTCGATGCCATAGGGAATGGGTTTATTTTTCTACGGGCCAGCGTTATACAGGTGATACTCATCTAAAAGAAACAAAAAACAAAAAACAAACAAATAAACAAATGAAAATTAGGGGAAAAAAACAGTAAAAAGGCCAGCATTGTGCAGGTGGTACCTATCCAAAAAGTCAAACACAACAGATGAAAATAAGAAGAAGAAAAAAAGCCAGGGACAGATCTTAAATGAAGGGAATCACTGTTACTTCATCACCGGGCCGAGCGGTCAAGC
>CM060313.1:95066477-95068977 GCA_030674185.1 Monoplex corrugatus | reverse complement strand
GTTTTGTTTCTTCCTCCGCTTTTCTTTCCTATCTCTTTTTCTCCTCATTGCCCTCTATTCCTTCTTTCTGACTTGTCTTTATCTTCCATCATTGGCCCTCTTTTTTTTCCACCCATCCGACGTCCTCTCTTGTTTATTCGTCCTCATTTCCTACTGTCCATTCTGCTTTCTTGTTTCAATTTCCCCAATTCTCCATCGAGCTTGGACATACACTGATTATGTGACCCACTTTCACAAAGGGGAACATAAGTCGATTTTTTTTTTAGAGATATCGAGTTTCGGTATTGTTGGAAAGGGATCGTGATTTCCTTTCCATTTATACGTAAACGAAATCTCTAGGATGGGAGTTGTGGCCAGACTGAAATGTGTAATCTTTGTTTTAACAAAATCGAAGAGAATGTTTGAGAACATTCGCTGTCAGGAACCAGAAGAACAAGAAAACCAATGCAAGCGCGTATTCAACAAAACAAGACAAAACAAGCGCAAATTTTCGGCCAACCGGCCTTTGTCAAGCGCGAACGCACGGTCACAAATAGATCACAAACACCAAACAATGGATAATAAAAACAGGACTAAAAACTTCCCTGCCCCTCGTCCAGTGGATAAAAAGGGGATCTGTTTGTGACCGTGCGTTCGCGCCTGACAAAGGTCGGTTGGCCGAAAATTTGCGCTTGTTCTGTCTTGTTTTGTTGAATACGCGCTTGCATTGGTTTTCTTGTTCTTCTGGTTCCTGTTTGCTTGGGCGCGGGCAGTCGCATTTGTTTTGGATGTATTCGCTGTCAGGTTTTTTTTTTTCTTTTTCAAAGCAACCATTCTGAAATCTCTGTTGTGAATTCTGATCGGGTTGTTTTGAATTATTGTGTGCAGAGCTCGGAAGTTGACATCACAAACTTCAAAATGATGTATGGATTATTAGGGTTCTGTAAGACTATGAATTGTGATGGTGGTATTAAAACTTTCAGGTCATTTTTTTAACAGAGCAGAGCCGAGGGATATCACCACACCTGTTGTTTGATTTCATTGCTTTCATTATTGGTGAGCTTCACCGTGGAGCTCATCAGTTTCAGTTGCAGTTTCAATTTCTCAAGACGACGTCTCCGCGCTTGGAATGAATTCCATATCGTCACAGGTACCATGTGATGGAGAAAATCCAGAATGATCACGGCACACGCTTTAAACCTGCACATAACGGCCCACGCATTAAGCCTGCACATAACGGCACACGCCTTAAGCCTGCACATAAACCCATGACAGGGCCATGTCCTGAGGTCCTACGTAGATAGTTCCATAATTTTGAGGTCGCAGGGGAGCGAGGTGACAGAGACCCCAAATCTTTCCCGTGGCCAGCACCATTAGGGCGGCGCCCATCCCCTCTAACTTGCTTCAAATTCATATTCATATTCACTTTTTTTTAACCAAGACTTCAGCAAGGCAAGAAGGCGAATTGGTCTTCTAGGAAATCAACCCTTCTCTCCAATGTTTTATACCAAGGCAGCCGGGCAATGCTCTGTTCTTCACGATTTTCAACTGCCGTGGGATCTTTAGCGTGCGCAGCCAGAAGGCACAAGGGTCCGACTCGAGTTTGGTCTCCTCACGAAGGACTAGACGTTCAGTTCGATTATGCAGTGAAACTGAGGAGAAAAGTCGAGGCCTCTACGGGGAGCGAACCCAGGAACCTCGAATTTAGTTATTGGCAGGCGAACGTCTGAACCATTCTGCCACTCTCATCTTTCATCTAAAGAAAAGCCTAAAGAACAAGTTGCAACCAAAATATCAATGTCATTCAGACAAGACCCTCAGCACCTTTCTGCACCCAGTCCACCAGCATCCTGTATTGTCAGCCATGCTAACAGAGCAAAAAATTAACCCTTCGACTGCCTCACACCAGCTTCCTGCAACTGGTGGATAGAGTGAGGGAGTCAAAGGGTTAAGTTTTGGCAGTTGGTGGATAGGTTACGGGGAATCAAAGGATTAAGATAAAGGTGAAAATCCTCGAGGATATATACGCTATGGATCTGACCGTAACCACAGTTCCACCAGCTCCTAGACTGCCGCCAGTGTTCATAAATCAGCGAGAGATGATGGCAATTTGTCCCCCTACCGTTTCTTCGCGGTGGAATGTCTTGTATAGCCAATGACCTGACCGTCGGCGTCGTTTCCTGGTCGACTGCCTACATACATAGTTTACATGCATACACCACACGTTATTATTCCTAGACGTCTGTTCAACCATCTGAGTCACTCATTGTACATGTACAACTAGTCTAGCCTTGTTCTCTGTCCTCCTCCACAACTGCCATTTCTCTCACTCTGTGTCTCTGTCTGTCTCTGTCTGACTGTCTGTCTGTCTGTTCGTCTGCCTGCCTGCCTGCCTGCCTGTCTGTCTGTCTGTCTGTCTCTCTCTCTCTCTCTCTCTTCTGATTGTTTTGCTTTCAGTCTCTGTGTCTGTCTCTGTCTCTGTCTCTCTCTTCTATCTGTCTTTCTCTCTCTCTCTCTCTCT
>CM060313.1:95056477-95061477 GCA_030674185.1 Monoplex corrugatus | reverse complement strand
CAAAATGGTTTACAGAAAGCGTCGGTGAACGTGGATTTAGAGGAAGATGTAGACAGGTTTACATGTTGTGAAACAACGGTACAACACTGTGATGAACATGAATGAATGCTGGGAGACGCCGACAATGCAGATACTGGGTAAATGGATAAGGATGGGATATTAGAAGCAAACGTATTATGTATTTTAGGAAACGTACATGTACATTGATATTTAAACATTTTAAATTGGTGTGAACGTTCGGAGACTTGGACTAGAATGGAGGTTGGATGACACATAAATGTGGATACTAAGAGATCAGACAAAATTGGTAAGTAAAGGTAGAATTAACAGATGAAACTGGGATAGGAATGCATTTTGACAATTTTTAAACACGGCATAAATTCCGGAGACTTAGACCAGCATGGAAACATGGAATTTTAATGAACGTTATGACTTTTAAAGATAGTGGTGTAGAAGACATAACGTGAGAATGGATTTGCTTGTGAAAAAGAAATGTAATGTAGGCCTTCTCATCTTTAGTTTTGACATAACAACGATAAACAAGACACCAGTCAGTCTCAACCTTTGGGTCTTCAACAAAGGTAGAAAAACAACAGCATGCAGACACGTTCACAAGACAGAAACAACACACAGTTTCTGCTTCCTTATACAGTAAAGGGCGGAGCGTAAACAGGAAGAGGTGGTGCAAAGGGATGTAACTCGCATACATGTAGAAAATGAGCTACCATGTCTTTACCTCTCTATGTAGTGGCTTGTGTGTCAGTGTGTGTGTGTCAGTATATGTCTCTACGCCCAACTGATTTGAAAACATGACACGCACAACTTAGATAACGTACGTGTGATACGTTTTAAAACAATACAGATTCTATTACAGTTTTTAAAATACGTATCAAATCGAAGCAGTTACTGTATTCATATTAAAAAAAAGGAGCTGAAAAAACCCATCAACCAACCAACCAAACAAACAAAAACAATAAAAACAAAACAAAACAAAGAAAAGCCGGTGTGACAAATAATGGATATATTGACTGGTGTTGGGTAAATACCAACTGTGATTCGAAAGTACGATAGAACTCGAGTGTTCACATCACAGTATAATGTGCCACTGATCAAAATCCTCCAAACTAGGGCAGGTGCTTAACGGTAACAGAAACCATTCTCAGAGGGCTTCTTGAAACAGATAATGATTGCCCTCTCTCGAACCACCAAGGATCATTGATAGCAAACTTCAAGCACGAAACACCTCAGCGATAGAGATATATAGATAGAGAGATAGACAGATGGACAGAGAGGTAGATAAAAAGCAGATAGATACATGCATGCATACATACATACATGCATACTTACATACGTACATACATGCATACATACATACATACACACATACATACATACATGTATACATACACTGTACATACATGTACATACATACATACATACATACATACATACAAACATACGTACATACATACATGTATACATACATACATACATACATAATACATCATATATACATACATACATACCCTACATGCGTACGCACATACATACATTCGTACATGCGTACGCACATATATACATACGTACATACATACGCACACACATACATATACATACATACATACATACATACATACATACATACATACATACATACTAATACATATATATACAAACAAATGACAGAAATATGTTTTGTCGTTGGCACACACACACACACACACACACACACACACACACACACACACATACACACACACACACACACGCACCACACACATACACACACACACATACACACACACACACACACGCACGCACGCACGCACGCACACACACACACACACATACACACACACACACACATACACACACACACACATACACACACACACACACACTACACACACACATACACACACACACACACACACACACACACACACACACACACACACACACACACACACACACACACACTGTTTTCACCATGTGGGGGGGACAGGGTGTATATTCTAGTGGATACTTTGACACGACAAACGCATCAACACGGTGACACTACATTCCTGCACTCTGATCGATCTCCTAGTATATGAGTGATAATATCCTGGTCTGTATTAACAGAATGCTGACGAGCGATTTGCTGTGTCATATGTTTGGTGACAGAGGGGAATAGACAGAAATATGTGAAAGTGTTTTGACAGTAGTCTCAGAAAACTTGTTTGGAAGCTCATGTAAACATGGGTTGTATGGCAAATATTCAGTCCACCGGCATTCTTCATCCTCTACGTATGATGATAAGTCTGTGTGTGTGTGTGTGTCTCTCTCTCTTTGTCTTTCTCTTTGTCAGTCTCTGCCTCTCTCTCTATCCCTCTCCATCTCCATCTCTGTCTCTGTCTCTGTCTCTGTCCCTGTCTCTTCTCTCTCTCTGTGCCTCTGTCTGTCTCTGTCTGTCTGTCTCTCTGTCTCTGTCTGTCTGTCTCTCTCTGTCTGTATCTGTCTTTCTGTCTCTGTCTGTTTGTCTCTCTCTCTCTCTTTGCCTCTGTGTGTGTGTGTGTGTGTGTGTGTGTGTGTGTGTGTGTGTGTGTGTGTGTGTGTGTGTGTGTGTGTGTGTATGTGTGTGTGTCCTCTCTCACTCTCTCATTCTGTCTCCCCCCCCCTCCATCTCTTTCTTTCTTTCAGTTTGTTTTGTGTTTGTACAACAATGGCCTCGCCAGACATACACAGAGTGTGTACGTCCTTGACGTGTGCCTTCATATCTGAACGAAGACGTGTTATAAAAATGGTGAAATAGATCAGGATCCTCCAAACACAACGATGACAAAACCTTAAGCACCATCATTGTCACATCTATCATTTATTGTAGCAACTACATTTTTGCACAAGTATCATTTTTTTTATTTCGCTGGTAGTTTATGTGCTAAACGCCAGATGAATACTAAACTTTTTTTTGTTACCAGGAAGCATACTTCAGTAGAGACGACAAGAATGTGACAAGACGTGAAACAGTAGGCTTACGTGTGTGTCAGTCTGTTGAGGCCAAGGAATTAGTTCTTTCTTTTATGTCTAGTTGTTTTCAGCACATCGTCTGGTGTGGTCAGTACTCATGAATGACAGACGGCCTTTGTGTTGCACTTGGCATGTAGCGTATAGCACATCCCTTCATTTGAGCACGGAGTTCTGCCTGTCTGATGCCTGCCTGTTGTGTTGGAGAGCAAAGCTGTCCCATTCATCTTTCTTAACCCTTTGACTCCCGCACCCTGTCCACCACCATCCTTCGTTGTCAACCGTGTTAGCAAAGCAAAAACTTAACCCTTTGATTCCCTCACCCTATCCACCAGCTTCCTGCAGGAAGCTGGTACGCGGATAAGGTGAGGGAGTTAAAGGGTTAAGTTGGTTTGCAGTTAGTGGATAGTGTGCGGGAGTCAAAGGGTTAACAGCAGACTTTCTTCACCCCTATGAAGATCATTCACCGATATGTGTCCAGATACATATCAGCTAGAAGAAACTGCCTGTCTTGTTTTTTGTTTGTTTGTTTGTTTGTTTGTTTGTTTGTGTGTTTGTTTGTTTGTTTGTTTGTTTGTTCGTGTGTTTGTTTGTTTGTGTGTTTGTTTGTTTGTGTGTTTGTTTGTTTGTTTGTTTGTTTGTTTGTTTTAGCCCTCATTTTCGTGTTTCACTTTAGACAAAGTCTGCAGGTATGCTTAGGAGTTTGCTGTAGCTTCCTATTGTGTATAGTTGAACTAAGAAATTACCAGACCTTGCTTGAGTTTTGTGGCCCATTAGCTCAGATGGTAGAGCGCTATGCTCCTAAGGTAAGGGTTGTGAGTTCAACTCTTGGTTGGGCCATTTTACATAAGCTAGGTAGGACTTCAGGGCCTGGCCAGCTCACGGGTTTATGTGCAGGCTTAAGGCCTGTGACATGATCACCATACACATGGCACCTGTGATGTTAGTGCATGTGGAAGTCATTCCAACGGTGGAGAAGTCATCTTGAGAAACTGAAACTAAAATTGCACAAGTCATCTCAGAAAATCTGCTATGGATTCGTGCTCACTGTAGCATCTGAATACAAGAGCAGGAAGACGGTTTAGTCAAGACAAAACAAAACAAAAAGTGAAACAAACCGTTGTCAATGCCTCTGAGGAGAAAATATTGATTATCGTTATCCATGGCACCAGAAATGATCTTAGCTACTGGCTACAGCAGCAACTAAAATATAACGATATCTTCCACTAGCAGATTAGGCATTGCTGTCTGCGGGAAAAATAGTATGTAAAGAGAAGAGCTCTTTCAGACAGATGAATGACGTTGTCAAACACAACGTCTGGGGTAGATTCTGTATATACAGCCCTATCTGTTGTTCAGGACTGGAACAACTAAACAGAAACTAACAGATCATTGAAGAAGAACGTCTTTGTTACAACTAAGGCAATACTTTGATCTTGACCTTATCCTTAATCCAGACCAGCTGGTTGACCCATTTGAAAGCATCGTATTTTCGAACGCAGTAGTATTACTGTATGAAATGTGGCTTCTTTACATCATGTGCTGAACAAAATGCTTGGGTAAAACCTGAATAAATCACCTTGGCAGATTCAGCACACAACGAGGCATTATCGTTTTTTGTTGTTTTTTTACATGTAATATCAAGCTAATTAATAATAATAATAATAATTACAATATTTATATAGCGCAAAATCTTGATAAAATCAAATCTAAGCGCTGAAGCAGACACACACGCAAGCACGCACGCACGCACGCACACACACGCACGCACGCACACACACACACACACACACACACACACACACACACACACACACACACACACACACACACACACACACACACGCATGGCTATAAATGGGGAGAAAGAATAAAAGCAATAAAAGCAAGAATAAAACCAATGGAAAATTATAGAGAGCATAGCATATACAATTATATATTATAACCATGTGATTCCCTCCGAGCGGAGACAGGCTGCAGAGGGGGGGGGGGGG
>CM060313.1:95043977-95051477 GCA_030674185.1 Monoplex corrugatus | reverse complement strand
AACGTTTTTAGCTGTCTGTGAATAAAAAGTGTTGGGTAGATTGTTGAGAACTGCTTGTCTGTGAGTCGTTGCCTGTCACCCTGTCTCTTTTTCTGTCTCTGTGTATTGTGCTGTGTTGTGTGTATTGTATTGTATTGTATTGTGTTGTATTGTATGCATTGCATTGCTTTGCGTTGCATTGCGTTGTGTTGCAATGTACTGTACTGTACTGTACTGTGCTATACTGTAATATAATGCTTTGTAATGCAATGTATGCAGTGTGAAGTAATGTAATGTAAATGATATATATGTATTGTGTTTTGTTGTGTTGTGTTGTGTTGTGTTGTGTTGTGTTGTGTTGTGTTGTGTTGTGTTGTGTTGTGTTGTGTTGTGTTGTGTTGTGTTGCATTGTCACAATACAGCACATAACTGGATCACACTTATTGTTTCATTTTACTTCTTTTTTTCTGTATATCCTATCATATCATCTTATTCTGTATCGTACAGTATAATACTACATCACGAATAACGCTGTATCTTATATATATCATATATTCTTATATATCATATCATTCATATCATATCATATCATATCATATCATATCATATCATATCATATCATATATATCTATCATATCATATCATATCATATCATATCATATCATATCATATCATATCATATCATATCATATCATATATATCATATCATATCATATCATATCATATTCATGTCATTGTCCATCATATCAATCATATCATCATATATCATATCATATCATATCATTCATTCATTCATATCATCATTCATATCATATCATCATCTATCATTCATATCATATCATATCTTTCTCATCTCATCTTCATATCATATCATCTCATCATTCATCTCATCTCATCTCATCTCATCTCATACTCATCTTTCATCTCATCATTCATCTCATCTCATCTCATTCTCATTCATATCATATCATATCATATATCATATCATATCATATCATATATCTCATACATCAGATATCAGATACAGATCATATAAATCATATCATATCATATATATCATATCATATCATATCATATCATATCATATTCATACATATATATCATATATCATATCATATCATATCAATATCATACTCATTCATACATATCATATCATATATCATACCAATATCATATCATATATCATATCATATACCATATCTTCATACATATCATATCATATCATATCATATCATATCATATTCATATCATATATCATATCCATATATCATAGCATATACATATATCATATTCATACATACATAATAATCATCTTATCATACATATATCATAATAAAATACTCTAGAGACATATACAACAAATCCTTCAAGATATAACCCCTTCATTAGAACAATGATTTTCGTCTTCCCTGAAATTCCTTATCACTCTACGGTGGGGCCGGGCCAACATCCAGGTTCATCATGACTCCTGGATGCCCTTCTGCTGTTGTCTATTTTTTATTTTATAAAATTTTCCAACGCCGGGGATCGAACCTGGGCATTCTGCGCTTCAGAACATGCGGTACGCGTTTTACCAATGTCTAACGGGGTCACACATCATCTGTAGGGAATTTAATCATATCATATCATATCATATCATATTCATACCATATCACATATCACATCATATCACACCATGTCATATTTAATCATTCCCTGTCGTATCATATTGGACTTAATTGTGTTGTATAGCATCGTGCAATACCATCTTGTGCTGTATAATACCATACTTCAGTGCTTTTTCTTCTTCTTTTTATTTTTTTGAAAGAGGGAGATTGTTATGACAATTCAATTTCCTAGTTTTGTTTTGTTTTTATACCAGATCCAAGCTAAAAACAAATACTTTGATACCTCATGCCACAGGGCTAATATGAATTTTTGTGTGTGTGTTTGTACCAGATCCAAGCTAAAAACAAAACCTTTAATACCATATGCCACAGGGCTAACATAAAATACATGTATATCTTATCTTTAGTGTGCAGGGAGGATTAGTGAGCATTTGGTATTACTCGTAGTTGTGCTAAACTGACACTCAGCCTAGCGAATACGATTTGTAGGTGCTAATAAAACGAAAGCTGAATGAAAATAAGGGAAGGCTTGATTCGAGTCTGTCGTCATACGGAACGCTGGAAGATTTGTTATGGATGGATGAATGGATGGGTGAATGGATGGATGGGATGGATGGATGGATGGATGGATGGATGGACGGACGACGGAGGATGGATGGATGGATGGATGGATGGATGGATGGATGGATGGTGGATGGATGGATGGATGGATGGATGGATGAATGGTGGATGGATGGATGATGAATGGATGAATGTGTAATGATATTTATGTATGCCTGGCTGGGTATGTGTGTGTCTGTCTGTGTCTGTCCGAGGGTTGTCCTCTCTCTCTCTCTCTTCTTTCTCTCTCTCTCCTCTCTCTCTCTCTCCCCTTCCTCCTTCTCTCACACTCTCTCTCCCCCCTCCTTGTCTTCTCTCTCTCGCTCACTCTCTCACTCTCTCTCTCTCTCTTCTGTCTGTCTGTCTGTCTCTTTCTCTTTTCCTTTCTTTCCGCTTGCTGGCTCGCTGTTGTGTGTGTGTGTGTGTGTGTGTGTGTTGTGTGTGTGTGTTGTGGTTGTGTGTGTGTGTGTGTGTGTGTGTGTGTGTGTGTGGTCTGTGCGTCTGGCGTGTCTGTTGCGTGCGGTGTGTGTGGTCTCTGTGCGAGTGTGTGGTCTCGTGCGGTTGTGTGCTGTGTGTGGTCTGTGTGTGTCTCTGTGTGTGTATGTGCGTGCGTGTATGTGTATGCATGGTTCGTGCGTGTGTGTATTGTGTGTGTATGTGTATGTGTGTGTGTATGTGCAGCTTCATTTCAATTCACACAGATATTTGTCAATCTGACAGTTATATGTGATAGGGTCAGAGTGTATTAACTGACACTTATGTTCATTATGCTTGTTTAGCACAGCCTTGGGCAAAGCCTGTCTGGGATTTTCCCAACCCTCTGTAAACCACACGTGTGATTATTGAACGCATCGACGAACACACACAAAAACGTGCATATGTATTTGGACACACTCACGTGTATACACAAAAATGTGTACACACATACTAAACACATATATGCGTGCACATATGTGCTCAGACATACATACATACATATAGACACGCATGAATGCATACATGCGAGACACAGAGAGAGAGAGTGTGTGTGTATGTGCGTGCGTGTGTGTGTGTGTGTGTGTGGTGTGTGTGTGTGTGTGTGTGTGTGTGTGTGTGTGTGTGTGTGTGTGTGTTGTGTGTGTGTGTGTGTTGTGTGTGTGTGTTTTATGCAGGAAAATCTTGATTCGCTTACCCCACATTTCTCACACGTACTACAGAAAATCTGCAAAAAATTCACACCAATCTCATTTAGCTCCGTTCACGATTTACAACATTCTCAAATTTTCAGTGATATGAAGAACACACTGAAAACTAAAAAAAGAATTGCAACACCTGACCACGCCAACACACACACACACACACACACACACACACACACACACACACACACACACACACACACAACACACACACACACACACACACACTCACACACACTCACTCACACACACACGCACACACATACACACACACACACACGCGCGCGCGCGCGCGCTCGCTCGCACGCACACACCTACGCATTTGTGGTGTCCATAAGTTTTCTTTGATGTTTTCTATGAAAAAAAGACAGACAAACAGAAAGGAAAACGAAAGCAAGGAAAGAAGAAAGGAAAGAAGGAAGGAAGGAAAAAAGGAAGGAAGGAAGAAAAAAAATGGATATTGAACTACCGACAGCAGACGCAGCCATTGATCAGAGATGACATGGAGATGAAAGAGATCAGGGGAGATCACTCTCTAATCACAACCTGCCATATCGGAGACGACCGGAAAAGGGTCCATGTGTCTGTTGAATGAAGCACATCACAGGGAATGCGTATGACTGCTGATGCTTCTCGGTCTATCCTCTCTCTCTCTCTCTCTCTCTCTCTCTCTCTCTCTCTCTCTCTCTCTCTCTCTCTCTCTCTCTCTCTCTCTCTCTCTCTCTCTCTCTCTCTCTCTCTCTCATGAGTGTCAGTTTATTAATGAATTTAAAGACAGGCTTATTTGTTCGTTTAAAACAAAATTGGCACTCAGATATGGAAAACAAAGAAAAATATAGTTGGTTCTTCTCATTTAAAGATGTTTTTCAAACCGAAAAATATCTCAGTGTTGTTACGGATAAATGGCAAAGAACTAATTACGCAAGATTTAGATTAAGAACACTTGGTTTCAATGCAAATAAAAATTGGTTTCAACCTGGGACGTCCACAGTATATCCTTGCCCCTTATGTGGAAACAATGTCGATAATGAAAAACACTTTTTATTCCAATGCCAAATTTTTGACACAATACGTGGAAAATGCAAAGTTTTTGAATCCGACATGGCCAAAAGACAAGATGTTGTATCTATTTTGTCATCTGATGACGAAGTCATAATCAAATCAGTGGCACTATACATTGCGGAAGCACAAAAAATAAGACATAAACACTTACAAGCCCGACAATAGTGCTAGACAATATCATACTGGGATTAATTTAATCTCTTTTGACTGATGTGGGCTATATCACGTTAACTCCAAAAGAAGCCGCTTTATTATAGACTTTGTTTTGTAAAGAGCTGTTTTCATTTGCTTTATTTTGCTTTGTTTGCCGATAATTTAAGAGTAGCTAATAATATGAAAATAATGGTATATTTGTAGAATATGTTAGAAGTGGATATTGAAAGGGTATATAGACACTTAAGGGTCTACTATACATGTTAACAAAAACAAAAAAACCAAACAAACCAAAAAACAAATAAATAAAAGGCATAGTGATGTCCCTTGTTAACAGAGTATTTTGGGGCAGTTATGTGAAGATTATATTATTATCACTAAATGTAAGGTTTGGGTGGTCTAGCCCAGATGTTTCATCATATTACAGTTTTGATGTGTGTGTGTGTGCGCACGAGCGCGCGCCCGCGTGTGAGCGTATATGGATGCGTGTGAGTGGGTGTGGGTGTGTGAAAAAGATTTTGGTTTGTCTAAACCTAGACAAATTATTGGCCTGAATGTGGGAACACTGTTCTGATATTTTTTGTTGTTGTTTTCTTTGCATTATGTAGTAGTGGTAAAATGGATGATTGTTCATTATATATGATTTGAATATGTTCGACTGTTCAAGGAATGGATGTTCGATATTTTTTTTGATTATGTGTGAAGAATTTGCGCACATACAAAGAGTGGATTATGTGTCGCACTACTGGAAAATTGTTATCCCCCTTGTCAAAAGACCTTTTCGGGTAATGACAATAAACAGTTTCAGTTTCAGTTTCAGTTTCTCTCTCTCTCTCTCTCTCTCTCTCTCTCTCTCTCTCTCTCTCTCTCTCTCTCTTTTCTCTCTCTCTCTGTGAATGCATATGATTCCTGATGCTTCTCAATCTACTCTCTCTGTCTCTCTCTCTTTCTCTGAATGCGTATGACCCCTGATGCTTCTCGATCTACTCTGTCTGTCTGTCTGTCTGTCTGGTCTCTCTCTCTCTCTCTCCTCTCTCTCTCTCTCTCTCCTCTGTCTCTCTCTCTCTGAATGCATATGACTCCTGATACTTCTCAATCTATCCCCTCTCTCTCTCTCTCTCTCTCCCCCCACCCTCGTTCCCTCTCTCCCTCTCTCCACCCCCTGCCCTCTCTCTTCTGCACCCGACCCCTTTTCACACCCACCCTTCCATCCAAGTTCTGCTATAATCCATTCCGTCTTTCGCTCCGCCATCACTCCCATCCGCCACAGTTTCCAGCCACGTTCAGTTCAGACACATTTGTTGCAGATTTATGAACTGAAAGGAGAGAGAGAGAGAGAGACAGACAGACAGACAGACAGACAGACAGAGACAGAGACAAAGACAGAGACCCACAGAGAGAAAGAGACAGACAGACAGACAGACAGAGAGACAGAGACACACAGACATAGGGGGAGATAAAGAGAAAGATAGAGAGAGAGACACAGAGAGAGAGAGAGAGACAGACAGACAGACAGACAGAGATAGAGAGAGACAGAGACCAGAGGCCGTGTGCTGCATTAGCTAATTGATTTATTGACTGCCTTTTACAGTTTTTAGTCATCTGTTTCTCGCATTAAAATCATGGCGATGCACAGAAGACTATTTTTTCTTACCACACGTAATGGTAGTAATACTGCTGCTTTTTTTTTGTTTTTTTGTTTTCCTTTTTTGATGCTGGTGCTGGTGTTGATGATCGTTGTGCTGGCGCTGGTGATGTTGTTGCTGCCGCTGCTGTTGAGGATATTTATTAATAGTGAGGGCAGAAAAAGGACGGGGGAGGGGGATGCGTGGGGGGGGGGGGGGGGGGATGAGGATGATCAGGATCATAAGGAAATTGAACATCCTGTGTCTGGAAAACAGGCCGTTGTTTGGTCCAGTTAGAATAAAAGATGTAAAAGAAAAGTAACGAAACCAAGTTTCCTAGAAATAATGACTGACGAGCTGCCTATTGGGCTAATTTGCAAGGTCATGTTTATAAAAATACTGGAATGGCAGGGGAAAAGATTGACTTAAATTGTATCGTATCGTATCGTATCGTATCGTATCGTATCGTGTCGTGTCGTGTTGTGTCGTGTTGTGTCGTGTTGTGTTGTGTCGTGTCGTGTCAGGTCGTATCGTATCGTATCGTATCGTATCGTATCGTATCGTATCGTATCGTGTCGTGTCGTGTTCTATCGTATCGTATCGTATCATATCGTATCGCATTATTCGTACTGTACAAAGCCAGAACAAGATTGAGGCAGCTGAGATGTGGTTTCTAAGAAGAATGTTGAGGGTTCCATGGACAGCAAAGAAAACAAACGAGACAGTCTTGATGGAGGCAGACACAAATAGATCACTCACAAGGAAGATTAGGAAAAGACAGGCGACATTTATAGGCCATTTTATGAGGAAGGGGGATTTGGAGCACCTGGTCACAACGGGAAAGCTGGAGGGAAAGAGAGCACCGGGTAGACCCAGGGAGAAAATGCTGGACGGACTTGCAGAGTGGCTGGGAACGAGGAGGGTGGGGGAGATGCTAGGGGCAACGAGAGATAGAGGCAGATGGAAGTCCATGATCGCCAACGCCATGCGGCAGGGCACGTGATAATGATGATGATGACTGTATTGTATTGTGCTTTGTTGTGTTGTGTCATGTCATGTCGTGTCGTGTCGTGTTGTGTTGTGTTGTGTTGTGTTGGGTTATATTAAATTTATTATAATACAGTGTAATGTTGACAGCTTTGTTATATCAAACAGCACCACATTGAATCGCTTTGTACTGCGTTATATATAATACAATATGATGCTGGTAGAGATAATCACTGAAGCATCTTATGAAGTGGCAAAATTGGATGATGTTTTTCTAAAGCTAGACAGTTTAAAAGAAGGAAGAAAGAA
>CM060313.1:95023977-95038977 GCA_030674185.1 Monoplex corrugatus | reverse complement strand
CTTGAGGTGTACGCATGTTAGGTATGCATTAGCTTCTTATGAAACGCTGGTGTATGTAGGAACTGGCTGAGCTTGGCTTCTTTCATGCCAAAAATGGTACAGTGAATTCATTGCTCACCGTGGCATCTGGGAAAAGGAGTCGGCAGACTGTCTCAAGAAACAAAACCAAACGTACGAATTCTATCAGAGAGACAAAACCCATGGTCACGAGAACATTCCTCTTCACCTGTGAGAGCAGAAGGGATAATCTCATGTTACGCCCTTGAGCAACAAGTATATCCTGCTTGTGGTCTGGATAGTGCCACCTGCATATGTGCCAAACCAGGCTGCCTTATACAGATGAATGTTCATGCTATTGTTATTGTTATTGTTATTGTTGTTGTTGTTGTTGTTGTTTAAAGCCCAGCCGACTGCGTAGAGCCATATCAGGGCTATAACTGCTTCAAAACACAAAACTTCAACAGGGGGGGAAAAAAAGGAAAAAGAAAATGAAGTACACATATCAATGCATTCACGCACATAGACAAACCCATTGTCTTCAGAGTATGTTCTGAAGCTCTGTCCACTGTCCAGGAGAAAATAATAAGACATCTGTGAAAGAACAGGTATGAGAGACAATGAAGGTAAACTGTTGAAGATCACATACTCATAATCTACTACCCGATTGTCTGTTTATAGCGTGGCTAGGTCTGAATGTAGCCGAAGTACCAGTGTGTGTCTATGTAAAGCTTCTTCACACCGTATTCTCAGACCTCCTTGGAAAAATGTTGACTAAAAACAAACTATGCAATGGGATTAATGGTCTTGGAGGATTTACCATAACATAATCTATTCTGCTTTTATGTATAATAGAACTACAAATGAGTTACAATGTTTCTGGAAGATTGTGTGCGTGGCGTGTGATTGTTTATTACGGGATTAATAATTGGGTACAGGTATTAAGTGCATTTTTGGCTCTTGGGAAATGAGATGTGGGCAAGCAATGTTAGGTAGTTGAGATCAGTTTTCATATTTGTTTCAGTGTTCTTATAGTTATGTTTAAATATGTATTCAGGTATGGTTTTTAAATCCCCTGTGATATAAATTGGACGGAATGGTCAACGCCGGGGGCATCTCCTTAGATTGTGTGCTACGAATGCATTGATATGTATACTTCATTTTCCGTTCCTTTCTTTTCTTCTGTTGAAGTATCGTGTATGTTTTGAAACTGTTAGAGCTCTATGCAATCGGCCAGGCTATAAACAAGCATAACAGTAACAGTAGCCGCGTAAACACATGGACAGATAGTCATGTCAAAACTTCAGCAAAAAAATAGCAACTACTACAGCAAGTTATGCCTTGTTTCACGTCATAGTAAACATACATCTCAGAGTCATTAGTTTACACGTGTTGCACTTGCACGAGCCAGCCAAGGGGCAGATAATGAGTTGATGAGGGAGGAATTTGCAGGAAGAGAGGCCCAATTTTCGTGTAGCACCATTCGTTTGTAGACCTAGCGAGTTTTCTCTCTCTCTCTCTCTCCCTCTTTCTCTCTCTCTCTCTCTCTTTCTCTCTTTTTTCTTTCTCTCTCTCCCTGTCTCTCTCTTTCTCTCTTTCTTTCTCTCTCTCTCCCTGTCTCTCTCTCTCTTTCTCTCTCTCTTTCTCTCTCTCTCTCTCTCTCTTTCTCTCTCTCTTTTCTTTCTCTCTCTTTCTCTCTCTCTCTCTCTCTCTTTCTCTTTCACTGTCTGTCTGTCTGTCTCTGTCTCTCTCTCACTCTCTCTTTCTGTCTGTCTCTGTCTGTCTGTCTGTCTGTCTCTCTTTCTGTTTCTGTCTTTGTCTGTGTCTTTCTTTCTCTGTCTGTCTCTGTCTGTCTGTCTCTGTCTGTCTGTCTGTCTGTCTCTCTCTCTCTCTGTCGTTCTCTCTCTCTCTTTCTCTCGTTCTCTCGTTCTCTCTTTCTCTCGTTCCCTCTCTGTCTTTCTCTCTCTGCATTTCTGTCTCTCTCTCTTTCTTTCTCCCTTTGTCTTTCTCTCTCTCTCTCTCTCTCGTTCTCTTTCTCTCTCTCTTTTGTTCTCTCTCTCTCACTTTCTCTCACTCTCTTTCTCTCTGTCTGCATCTCTGTCTCTGTTTTTCTATCTGTCTGTCTCACTTTCTCTCTCTTTCTTTCTTTCTTTCTTTCTTATTTTCTTCCTTTCTTTCTCTCCTTCCCTGTCTCTGTTTCTCTCTGGCAGGAGTCGGTTGTAATTTGCGCAGGCATTGGGGTGTTAAGGTAATTTGTCCCAAGGTTTCTGTCTGGGTTTTCTTTTTTAGAGGGTCTGACCTATCTTCTTTAGTAAACGTAACAGTGTGTGTGTGTGTGTGTGTGTGTGTGTGTGTGTGTGTGTGTGTGTGTGTGTGTGTGTGTGTGTGTGTGTGTGTGTGTGTGTGTGTGTGTTGTCAGTCTCACTACGTAACAGTATGTGTGTGTGTGTGTGTGTCACTCTTACTCACTTATGTTCTCTCTCTCTCTGTCTCTCGCTCTTTCTGTCTCTCTCTCTTTCTGTCTGTCTCTTTCTTTCTCTCTCTGTCTGTCTGTCTGTCTGTATTTTTCTCTCTCCCCCTCCCTCCCTCCCTCTCTCCCTCCCTCACTCCCTCTCTTTCTCTCTCTGTCTCTCTCTCTGTCAGTCTGTCTCTCTGTCTGTCTGTCTGCCTGTCTGTTTGTCTGTCTGTCTCTCCCTTTCTCTCTGTCTCCTTCTCTGTCTCGGTCGCGCGCTTTCTCTTTCTCTCTCTCTGTCTTTCATAATCTCTCTGTCTCTCTCTTTCTTTCTCACTCACTCTCTCTCTTTCTTTCTCCTTTCATAATTTCTCTTTCTTTCTTTCTCTCTGTCTCCCTCTCGCTCGCGCGCTCTCTTTCTCTCTCTCTCCCCCTCTCTCTCTTTCTTTCTTTCATACTCTCTCTCTTTCTTTCTTTCATACTCTCTTTCTCTCTTTCTCTCTCTCTTTCTTTCTCCTTTCATAATCGCTCTCTCTCTCTCTCTCTCTTTTTCTTTCTCTCTTTCATAATCTCTCTCCCTCTTTCTTTCACACTCTCTCTCTTTCTCTCTCCCTCCCCCTCGCCCTCTTTCTCTCTCTCTCTCTCTCTGTCTTGCTCTTTCTCCCCACCTCCCCTTGTTCTCCCTCCCTCCCTCCCTTTCCCTGTATCTTTTTTTTTTCTTCCTTCAAAGCATTACTTTCATCTCAACCTCTCCATACCACGAAGTTTTCTTTCACAACGCATGTGCTGACACTCAACACAGAAACCACGCAATATATACTGTAAGCACATAAACACAGAAGAAAAATGCCATCAGCAACAACTAGCAACAAAACTTACGATTATATCGCAGTGCATAGGCGTAAGAAGAAAGGCAACAGCAACTAAGTCAATAAAACAACGAATGCGCGGAAGATGGGGAACAAGGTTGCGTTTGAGGTAGAAAAGAGGTTTTTCTTCTCCTCTCTGCCAAATCAACCAATCAATGGGAACATTCCAAAGAAGTGCAAAAGGGGATTTCGCGTATCTTACTTTCTGTTTCAGAAACAAAAACCAAAAGGAAAAAGACACACACACACAAAAAAAACGAAAAAAAAAAGAAAAAGAAAAACAAAGAAAAACAAAGAAAAAAAAAAAGCGGAGACTGTTTCTGATCAATTAGAGTGTCATGTATGTATGTTTGAAGAGGGGTTTTAGTTTCTTATCATTCAGACCTGCATGAGTGAATGCGTGTGTATGTATGTGTGCATGTACGTGTTTGTGTTGTGTGTGTGTGTGTGTGTGTGTGTGTGTGTGTGTGTGTGTGTGTGTGTGTGTGTGTGTGTGTGTGTGTGTGTGTGTGTGTGTGTGTGTGTGTATTTGTGTGTGTGAGAGAGAGAGAGAAAGAAAGCGAGAGAGAGAGAGAGAGCGAGAGAGAGAGAGAGAGCGGAGAGAGAGAGAGAGAGGGGGGGGGGGTTGTGTGCGTGTGTGTGTATGTGTGTGCTCGCATGTTTGGAAGGAGAGGAGGAGACAAAGGAAAAAGACAGACAAACAGGCATACAGACAGACAGACAGACAAAAAGACAGACAGACAGACAAACAGAGCCAAATTGCATAAGATTTTCCATTACTTCAAACATGCCATAGAAAATCAACTGAACTAGTCTGCATTTTGTTCCGTTCCTGTTGTCAGCATTCTCAAAATTCCTGGTAAAATGATCAGCACAATGCAAAACACAACAACAGAATGACAACAGCACCTGTCCAAATCAATAAACATCACACACACACGCAGACTCACACACGCACACACACATACACACAGTGACATGGACGCGCACACACACACACACACACACACACACACACACACACACATCACGGACACACGGACACACACACACGCACACACACACACACAGAACTAGAGATTCATATTCAAATACCAGCACATCATCTCACACACACACACATACACACACACGCGCGCGCGCGCGCGCGCGTGCGCACACACATACATACACACCACACACAAACACACATATGTATACACACACGCACGCACGCACTTGTACGCACACACATATGTATACATATATGTATGCATGCACACACACACACACACACACACACACACACACACGCGCACACATACACACACACACACAAACACACACACAGACACACTCACTCATACACTCCTGGCTGATCTGAGACATTATCCACCACTCGCTTTTAACAAGAAAGAAACAAAGACAGACAAAGACAAAATAGAAGAACCAAAATTGAAAAGAGGAAATAAATCCCGCTGGATGCGCAGCTACCAACAGTAGACGATCTCATCCATTGGAGATGACCTGCAGATGTAAGCGATCAGGGGAGAATACTCTCTAAGCACAACCTGTCATGTCGGAAACGACTGGAAAAAACGTCCATGTGTCAGGCGAATGAAGAATATCACAGGAGTGCCCAGACTTTCTCATGCTCCTGAATCTATCATCATCATCCCTTTTTCACCATTTCCCTGTTCTGGTCCCTCTCACGTTCGATTCCGCCTCCGTTTCACACAGGCTCAGTTTCAATTTCCCAAGATGACGTCTCCGCGCTCGGAATGAATTCGTTGTGCACTAACTGAGAGTTCCATGGACAGCAAAGAAAACAAACGAGACAGTCTTGATGGAGGCAGACACAAGAAGATCATTCATAAGGATGATCGAGGAAAGACAGGCAACATTTATAGACCATTTTATAAGAAAAGGGGAATTAGACCACCTGATCACAACAGGAAAGCTGGAGGGAAAGACAGCACCAGGTAGACTCGGGGAAAAATATTGGACGGACCTGCAGAGTGGCTGAGGACAGACAGGGTGGAAGATGTGCTTGATGCAACAAGGGATAGATGCATATGGAGGGCCATGATCGCCAAGGCCATATGGCAGGACACTTGATGATGACTGACGTCACAGGTGCCACGTGATGGAGAAGATCCAGAATGATCACGACGCAAGCATAAAGCCTGCATATGAACCCATAGCTGGCCATGTCCTGAGGAGAAAAACTGTGGCCCATATGAGAATCGAACCTACGTCCTCTGCCTCATCAGTACGGTGCTCTAACCAACTGAGCTAACACGGCCATAGTAAAATGAAAAATAAAATCCTCTGCCCCCCCCCCCCCCCCCCCCCCCCCAGGGAGGATCGAACTCTCGACCCCTGGGGTTACAAGACCAGTGCTCTAACCACTGAGCTATGGAGGCTATGTTTCAAACACACATCCAGTCCAACTTTCATAATCCATGTCCCGTTCCACTACTATTTCCTATCCCTAGACCTGTCCCTCCACTATTCTGTTTTGTCCCCACACACGCTCCACCCAGACATATGCTTGTTGTAGGTTCAAAGATCAGGAGAGATAGAGGGAACGGGAGGAGTAAATCAGAGAGAGAGAGACAGAGAGACAGAGACAGACAGACAGACAGAGACAGAGAGGGAGAGACACAGAGAGAGACAGAGAGAGAGACAGAGACAGAGAGACAGAGACAGAGAGAGAGTCTATCACATTAGCTGATTGGTTTATTGATCGACCTTTTTATGTTTTAAAATCAACGGGCCCTTCATTACAAGAGGATTAGGGGGTGGGTGAGTGAGGCAATGGAGACTCTTGAAATCAGATTTTGGGCATCTTGAGTACTACTGAAGAGGACAACTGTGGACGTGGGATATACGGAAGGAAGAGAAAAACGTGGTAGAACCCTATAGTGGAGGATTTCTAGAACTTAACGAAGCATTGGCCTTGTTGTGGTCCATCGTCATCATCATCATCATCATCATCATCATCATCATCATCATCATCATCATCATCATCACGTGCCCTGCCGATGGCGATGGTGATCATGACCCTCCATATGTATATATCCCTTGTCGCTGCAAGTACATCTCCCAACCCTCTCTGTCCTCAGCCACCCTGCAAGTCCGTCCAGTATTTTCTCCCTGGGTATACCTGGTGTTCTCTTTCACTCCAGCTTTCCTGTTATGACCAGATGCTCTAATTTCTCTTTCCTCACATCCATCATGTCTGTACCCATTAGAAACTCATCAATAGAAAGCTTCAGGGAATGTGGGTTTGAAGAAACGTTAGACGAGGTAGATGTTAAAAGAGAAGACTGTTAGAATGTATGTACACGATGCTGGGAGACTTGGGCAGTTCTGGATAGTGGAAGATTAGACAAGGACGGACTGTAAGAGCAAAATGTGAGCAATAGAGTTCGGTAAATGCAAATGGACGTGGATATTAGACATTTTTGAAACAAGTTCAAACATTTGGAAGCGCGGATAAACATGGATACTCAGAGTCTAGAAGGAATTATAAGGCTTTATGAAACTTGTATAACACATGCGTTACTAGACACGGAACAAGCCATGCATCTGGAAAGTCAGACATCCCTGCTTTATAAGCAGACTGAGATCTAGACAAGTGTGAATGTTTGGATCTTGGTTTTTCTTATTAAAAAAAATTAAACGACAGTAGTTTTGATAATATGGCATGCGTGGAAACATTGACATAGATGTAATGTGTTTTTTTTAAAACGTGTGTAAAGTCTTGTGCAACTATTAAAATAGAAAATCAGGAAGGTTATTCTTATACGCATTATTTCTGATATGAGGAAACTGCAACACGCAATGCAATATTAAGTGATTCCTGTTTGAAATAATATTTCAATGTTAAAAATTCAGTCTAATATTGATCGATATGTCAAGCCATTATAAGAAAAACAGACGCATGACCCTACAAAAGCCGCAAGACTGTGGTAATAAATTAGATTGTTAACAGAGACCATTTTAGGAGTGTCATCATCATCATGTGCCCTGCCGCATGGCGTTGGCGATCATGGCCCTCCATACGAATCTGTCCCTTGTCGCTGTAAGTACGTCTCCCATCCTCTCTGTCCTCAACCACTCTGCAAGTCCGTCCAATATTTTTATCCTGGGTCTATCTGGTGCTCTTTTTGCCGCCAACTTTCCTTTTGTGACTAGGTGCTCTAATTTCTCTTGCCTCATAAAATGTATAAATGTCACCTGTCTTTCCTAATCTTCTTCATTGATGTTCTTTTTGTGTCTGCCTCCTTCAAGACTGTCTCGTTTGTTTTCTTTGCTGTCCATGGAACTCTTAACAATTTTCTTCTTCTTAATTCTCTTATACGCGTGTTCTTAATTCTCCTCATAATGAAATCTCTTAGGGTGTGTGAGATAATAGATAATGTTTGTCCTCTCTTTAACCAAAAGATGATCATCGAAAGCAAACGTAGAGTTTCAGTTTCAGTTTCAGTTTCTCAAGAACACGTCTCCGCGCTCGAAACGAATTCCATATGCACTAACGTCACAGGTGTCATGTGTATGGTGATCATGGCACAAGTCTAAAAGCCTGCACATAAATCCATGAGCTGGCCAGGTCCTGAGGCCCTACCTAGACTATATGAGGCCCTACCTAGACTATATTTTACCTAGTCTATATTTTATAATGGTATTTTATCAGTCTACCTACCGCTGGAACAATCTTAGTAACATGTAAATGACGTGTAAATGTGTATCATACCTTCAGAAAAGGAACATACATATAAAGTAAATGAATAAATAATTAAAGGTCTAAATCACAACACAACCAGCTATTCTGTATACATTCAATGACAACATTTTCTTAATCATACATCATCATCATCATCATCATCATCAGGTGCCTTGCCGCATGGCGTTGGCGATTATGGACTTCCCTCTGTCGCTATCTCTTGTTGCCTCAAGCAACTCTTCCACCCTCCTTGTCTTCAGCCACTATGCAAGTCCGTCTAGTATCTTCTCCCTGGGTGTACTCGGTGCTGTCTTTTCCTCCAGCTTTCCTGCTGTGACCAGGTGCTCTAATTCCCCTTTCCTTGTAAATCATAGATAGGTATGTTAATAAATTATTCTTAATTCTCTTATACCCATATTCTTAATTCTCCTCTTATTGAAATCTCTTAGGGGTGTGTCAGATAATAGATAATGTTTGCCCTGTCTTGAGCGCACACGTTGATTGAAACATCTCAACTCTACGATTCACAAATATAGGTAGGGGTGACACACGATAAGACAAAGTGGCCCTAGAGGTATGTTTGATCACTCGCACACACTCTGCTGTCATCAAATGGGACAGGGTGAATCCTAGTAGCTATTCAAACATGACAAACGTATTAAAACGGTGACGATAGATTCCTGGATCCTTTACCGGTCTCCATGCAAGGGTGATAATATGACGGGCTATGTTTTAAGAGAGTTCTAACAAATGATTTGCTGTGTCATATATATACACTGAGTGACAGAAGTGGAGGGATAGAGAGAAGCATGTTTTAAGTGTGATAACGCTCGTCTTAGAAAACTTGTGGGGGGGGGGGGGGGGGGCTCATGTCAGACTTTTTCAAGCAAAATCTTCACTCGACCCTTTTCTTAATTCTCCTCATATTAAAATCTCTCTGTCTCTATCTCTGTCTCTCTCTGTTTCTGTCTCTGTCTGTCTGTCTGTCTGTCTCTCCTCTGTCTCTCTCTCTGTGTCTCTCTGTCTGTCTCTTTCTCTCTCTCTCTCTCTCTCTCTCTCTCTCTCTCTCTCTCTCTCTCTGCATCTCTGTCTCTGTGTGTCTCTGTTTCTCTGTCTGTCTGTCTGTTTGTCTTTCTCTCTGTCTCTGTTTCTCTCTCTCTCTCTCTCTGGCTCTGTCGTGTCTGTCTCTTTCTCTTCTATCTCCGTCTGCCCCTTTCTGTCTCTGTCTCTTTCTCTGCTTCTCTCTCTGTCTCTATCTCTGCCTGCCTGTCTGTGTGTGTCTGTCTGTCTGTCTGTCTGTCTGTCTCTCTGTCTCTGTCTGTCTCTCTCTTCTCTCTCTCTTCTCTTTTTCACTCTCTCTTCGTGTCATATTGTGCACTCAGAATTCACTGTGGTCCTGTTTTGTAACACCAAACCAAAATAAAATGTTACAAAATCCTCAGCAGACACGAAAACCTGCTATCTGCAGTGTTAAATAAACCTCTGTAGATCAATAACTGTCAGACTCTGCTAGTTGTCCAGCAAAGCTGTACACTGCCGCAAGCTGATCATGTACTGGATGGATGTTACTGACACATAACTAACATATTACAGATTTAACGAAAGTCAAAAAGGGAAGGAGGACTGGAGAGAGAGAGAGAGAGAGAGAGAGAGAGAGAGAGAGAGAGAGAGAGAGATGGTGAGAGAGAGAGAGAGGGAGATGGAGAGAGGGAGAGAGAGTGTGTGTGTATGTGTGAGAGAGAGATGGTGTGTGTGTGTGTGTGAGAGAGAGAGAGAGAGAGAGAGTGAGAGAGAGAGAGAGAGACAGTGTGTGAGAGAGAGACAGTGTGTGTGTGTGAGAGAGAGAGATGGTGTGCGTGTGTGAGAGAGATGGTGTGTGTGTGAGAGAGAGAGAGAGTGCGTGTGTGTGTGTGTGTGTGAGAGAGAGAGAGAGAGAGAGAGAAAGAAGAGAGAGAGAGATATGGTGTGTGAGAGAGAGAGAGAGATGAGGTGTGTGTGTGTATGTGTGTGTGTGTGTGTGAGAGAGAGAGAGAGATGGTGTTTGTGTGTGTGTGTGTGTGTGTGGTGTGTGTGTGTGTTTGAGAGAGAGAAAGGGTGTGAGAGAGAGAGAGATAGAGATGGTGTGTGTGTGTTTGTATGGGTGAGAAAGAGAGAGAGAAAGAAGAGAGAGGGATTTAATATCAAGCTTTGTTAAAGGTTCATTGCACTTTGAGAGATGTCCTTTGTGCTCACCCCCCCCCCCCCACCCATTTTCTATGTCACTTTAATGGCCACAGAAGCTGGCACAAGTTTTACATGCGACGATGATGAGTAGGAGAAGGAGGATGATAACCATGATGTCTTGGAGTTCCATCTAGGATTGAGACTGCTTGACATGGCTGTACTCTACGCCTACTCCCATAATATATCCTGGCGTCAGTCAGGCCTGAGGGATCAGACACCTGCGGTGTTGGCCAAGAAGATTTCAGCAACACCTTTAATGACGCATCTGTGAAGTGGACGAGACTCGACTGTGCGGTCCCAGTCTTCCCAATTAGCCCATAGCACGCTGAACTCTGGGTAGGAACCGGTTAGAGTCGAAAAATCCCAGAATGATTTTGAAGGGAACTGATATGGATTCGAACCTTCCAGTCGGTAATCCGTTGCGCTAACCACTACACCATGGCAACTGGTTATTTGATATCACATTTAATAACAACAACTGTCTACATCAATTTTCCTGACGATATCCATCACAATGACAAACACTGCATCTTTCGTTTCAGTGTTCAAAGACATTTGTCAATATGTCTCGTAGGGGAGTGTTAGAGTTTGTTTTTCACAGCTATTTCATGCTCTTTTGTTTGACTCTTGGGCATATTTGTCTGAGTTTTTCACCGTCCTTTAAACACGCAGGTGCACGTTGAGAAAGAGATTTTTTCTTTGTGTTCTTATTTGTTCTCACATTGTGCTTTCATCGTTTGACCTCCGCATCCTATCCACCAACTGCAAAAGCTTGACCCTTTGACTCCCTAACCCCATCCACCAGCTTTCTGCAGGAAGCTGGTGGATAGGATCAGGGAGTCAAAGGGTCAAGATTTTGCTTTGCTAGCTTGGTTAACAATGACGGATGTTGGTGGACAGGTTGCGGAAGTCAAAGGGTTAAAGCAGACAGTTAAGCTGTGGAATTTTCCATTTTGGCGACCGAAGAAGTGGAATAGTACCTTGTAGACAAAACGGTTGATCAGATGCCATGTGAGGCTGAGTGAGAGACTGCATACAATGTGAACTGTCAACGAACGGCGTCAAAGCTGAGCTTAACAGCACTGGTTGCCCAAATCAATAATACAGCACCCACAACTGATTTTTTTGCCTTTTTTTTTCTTTCTCTCTCTCTTTCTCTCGCTGTTTTTCTTCTTCTTCTGCCTGGGGGAAAAAAGTACCAAGTAAACTCTGTCTTCCCACCAGTTGCCCGTAATGTAATGGTTAAGCGCAACAGATGCCGGCTGGAAGTTCGTGGGTTCAAATCCCCACCAGTCCCTTCAAAAATTACCTTGGAACTTTTCAACTCCAACCGACTTTTACCCAGAGGTGAGTGTAGTTTAGGTTCACTGGGAAGACTGGGACCACACAGTCGAATTTGTATCCACTGTAGGGTTGCGTCATTGAGGGCGTTGCTCAAATTGTCTGACCACCACCACAGGTGTCTGTATCTCTCGGGCCTGGTCGACGCCAGGAAATATGATTGTAAGCGCAGAATACAGCCGTGCCACGCAGTCTCAATCTTAAATGGAACTACGTAGCATCATACTTATCATCATCCTTGTCATCATCATTATCGCATCGCAAAAATTGTGCCAGCTTTTGTGGTTTAGTAAGGTGGTGTAGAATATGGGACAAAAGAAAACAAAAAAGAAAACGAAAAGAAAAAAAAAGAAGAAAGAAAGAAAGAAAGAAAAGAAGGTGAACACAAAGGAAATTTCCCTAAATGCACTGATCTTAAAAAATAAACACTTTCTTTATTCTTATACTCCATAGCTTAAACGGATCCCTCTTTATCACTTCCATCCCTTTAAAAATAGTCACCAAGCCCTAGTAACCTTTTCAAGTTTTCTTCCTTATCTGGTTCTGTCTTTTGGTGACTGGTACCATGAAGCTGATGCTAGACACAACCAATTACTTGTCTATTACGCTGGAACTTCTGCTTACTACAGAATCTTAAGACTTCACCACTGTGTCCAGTTTACATGATAGATGGTACCTGACATATTCATTTTGAATCTCCATTATACGGCATTCGTGTAGAGCATACAGCATCAACCACAGGCTTTTATGCCATCTTGAGCAGACAGACTGAACTAGGCAACTACTACGAAAATATGCCAGCAGTTATGTCTTTAAAACACTTACCAGGTTAAGTCTGCAGTGAAAGAAAGGCATATTGCCGAAACATGTAGAAGTCCATACACACACACACACACACACACACAACACACACACACATACACACACACATACACACACACACACACACACACACACACACACACACACACACACACACACACACACACACACACACACACACACACAACACAACACACTACAGATCGATCTAGGTATTTCCCCCATTTTTTTTCTAAGGGGAGATATACAGACATTGAGAAAGACAGAAAGAAAGAAAGAAAGAAAGAAAGACAGACAGAAGAAAGAAAGAAAGAAAGAAAGAACAAGAGGAAATGGATGTGTGGCCACCAGCAGCAGACAGATTCATTGATTGCAGATGACATGGAGATGAAAGAGATCAGGGGAGATCACCCTCTAAGCACAACATGCCATATCGCAGACGACCAGGAAGTGGTCTATGTGTCAGACGAATGGAGCACACACAGGAATGCCCAGACCCTCTGATGCTTCTTGATCCGTCCTACCTCCTACCCACCCCCATATCTGTTCATTCCTCTCCTCCTCTCTCCCTTCTCTCTGTTTCTCTCTCTCTCTCTCTCTCTCTCTCTCTCTCTCTCTCTGTTCTGGCATAGTTCATTTCATTTACTGCTCCTTCTCCTGCCCTAGTCTGAACTCCGTCATTATATTTATTCATTTATTTATTTATTTATTTATTTATTTATTTTTACTTATTTACTTATTTATTTATTTATTTGTTCGTTTGTTTATCTATTTATTTATTTGTGTCTGTTTATTTGTCTTATTTCTTTCTTTCTTTATTTATTCATTTATTCTTTATTTACTTATTTGTTTGTTTGTTTGTTTGCCATCTTCCACACTTAGTATAGAGACGTTTGTTGCATGTCAATGGACTTCTTGATCGAGGGAAAGAGACTGAAAGAGAGAGACAGACAGACTGACAGACAGACAGAGACAGAGTGGAAGACAGACAGACAGACAGAATAGACAGAGAGACAGACAGGGTGACGGACAGACAGAGAGCGAGAGAGCGAGAGGGTGAGAGAGACAGAGAGAGAGAGAAAGACAGACAGACAGACAGACAGACAGACAAGGAGACAGATAGACAGACGGACAGACAGACAGAGTTCAGATTAAATGTTTAATTCAAATATTCAAATAGGCCACATTCCTTATGAAGCTGTTGTGAACATAAAACATTAGCTTGCACACAAGTATATTCAGAGAGAGCAACAGAGCAAAAATGAGACAGGAGGGGGGCAGGAAAGAGAGAGAGGAGAGAGAGAGGAGAGAGAGAAGAAGAGAGAGAGAAAGAGAGAGAGAGAGAGAGAAGAGAGAGAGAGAGAGAGAGAGAGAGAGAGAGAGAGAGAGAGAGAGAGAGATTTATCGATTAACTTTTTATGGCTATTGAATGATTTATCGACTAGCATTTTATGTTTTATGTTGGCTATTGACTGATCTATTGACTAAACCCTGATGTTTATGTTGACTATTGAGTAGTCTGTCGACTATCAACTTTTCATATTTTTGTATAGACTTTTCATTAAATCATAATCATGATTTGTACACAAAAGGAGTTGTTCTTTGCACTGTTGATGGTAATGATGCGGCTACAAACAGAACTGCCTCTTGCACTAGCGCTGGTTGTCGGTGTTGGTGTTATCGATGATGATAAAGATTATGAGGGTGGTGTTGGTGACGATGCTGATCGAAACCATGATGAAATTTCACATTGTGGTCAAGACAGACTGATGATGCTGACCCAGTTACGATAAAATGTTGAAAAGGACAATGACATAATTTCAAATCATTGATTCTTCGCACAGAAAAACTTATCTATTTTCGAATTTATGGTAACATAAAGCGTAGATGGAATGGAATGGTAAGGGAATAAGGGAAATGGTGCACCTGTCTGTAATTTGTTCTGTTCATTTCTGTTCCGTTCTATTTTATTGTTTTTAGTTTATTCGGTTCTTTCAAACTGTACTGTGTTGTATAGCTTTGTACAGTTTGGACAATATAATAATATACTGATATATCATTGAAGGGAACAGTCTCAGTTACATTTCATAGAGTAATGATTTCTTAATAAGAAGTGCTCAAATCTCGTGGAAATTACATCATTGAATTCCATAGAGACATTACTGTCATTCTATGCGTTTTGATTTTGGTTACGGACGATGCATTTGTTGAATGTGCAGTCGATGGGGAGAGTGATGATAACGTGTCTGTTTGGTGTCTCCTTTTTGATGTCTTCCTTATAGCTCCTTGTTAGTGTACTGTGACAGTGTGGGCATCGAGATCTGTTCATGCAGGAGATGCTGCAAACGGTCACAGACACAGGTAATAGAGCAGTGAAACTGAACTGTCTCTGAAAATGGATAATTTAAAAAAAAAAAAACCCAGGAACTTCTGGAGATAAACAGCAGCAGAGGAAGAAGAGATAACTATTAGGGACATAGGAAAAGGAGATAACGTGCCAGGAAAGATAACTCCCTCACCACCAATACCCACCGTGGTCTCCCCTTTCTTCCTTTACTCTTCCTCGGCTTCCTCTGTCTCTTTTT
>CM060313.1:95016477-95021477 GCA_030674185.1 Monoplex corrugatus | reverse complement strand
ACACACACACACACACACACACACACACACACACACACACACACACGTACTTAAAAAGGGACGGTGAATAGATACGTTTCCATACTCTCTCTGTCTGTCTGTCTGTCTGTCTGTTTCTTTGTCTGTCTGTCTTCTCTCTCTCTCTCACACACACATACATGATCATTGCCTGTATAACTATAATTTATAATCATGTAAGTCAAACAGCTTTAATACTTATCGAAAACACTGTTGTCATGTAGTGATATCTCAGGCAGTTGGTCCGACCAGAAGTTGTTCACAGAATGAAACAGATCACCTGGTATGGGGGCATAACGACCTACCTTTCTTTTGAAGGACCTAAATACTGACAGAAACCATCTTGGAGCTTTTCCTAGGCTAGCTCCTCGTTCATTGCAACGTTGTCTTCTTCAAAGATTTCTGTTTTGATTTGTGCTTCAGACCAGACAGTTTATTCTGTCCAGTTTTTTTTTTATCTGTTTCGTTTGCTAGTTTCTATCTGTATGTTTGTTTGTACCATTGCAAAGGAGACAGTTCTGATTTCCCTTGTCAAGGCTGCAATGACGTACCTACATTCACTGTACTTGGCAATGCGACCCTGGCAGGCATGCTCGTTTTGTGGACGAATGTTTAAAGTTGTTCTTTAATGACTAAAGGCAGTTTTGTTGTTGTTTTCGTTACGTTTAAATCTGTATCCCTTTGCACTGTCTTTCTTTCTTTTGTTTTAATCTTACAAGCGGATTAAGAGCAGGAAACAGGTAGGTTGGGTTATTCGGTGGTCTATACTTTTGGAAGAGCCTTTTTCATTTGGATTAGTTTTTTAATGGACGGTACACTGCGTTTGTAAAAATGATATTGCACCTGCCACAAAATTCTCTTGTTAAAGAAAATGAAGTCATTTCTATGTCTCACCATGTATCTTGGGTGTAACCTCGAGGCGTCTGCCTCGATTTATGAATGACGATATCTTCAAAGAGAAATGGCGGAACAAACCATGCATGAAAGTAACAAATCATTCTCTGGATCATGCAATCAGAGATCATGGCAACTGTTTCAATCTAGGGGTGTTAATGATTCGACTGATTTCATCTGCCGATCACTTTCTCGGTCATCTAGTACAATTGTACCAACTTTACCTTGGAGGCATCATTCAGTACATGATGATAAAAGCTTAACAGGACGTAAAAACATTAGAGTTACTCCCTGTCTGTCTCTCGGGGCAAGGAGATCACTCTTTGTTTTCAGCACACCATGCAGCGTGAACAGTGGTTCTGAATGATACATGTAGTGTTTCTTGTATTTGACACTTGACACATCCCATCATATGTATGTGAAATCTTTCCTTACCTGCCGACATGTTTCCAGCTTTTTCCAAGAGCATTTGTGTTTTCAGTTTCAGTTTTCTGTACTGGCATTTCCTTACCTGTCCAAGGGCATGCCATCAGCTCGTGTCTGTAGTTTTTAGGCAGGAACAGTTCCTTCCCCTGTCAACTTTCTTTGTTTTATTCAACGTCTCTTTTTGAGTAAGTTTTGACCAATCCTGGACCAGTACTCTGCATTGGGCGTGAGTTTTGTTTTGTGCGTTTGGTTATACAGGAATTAAATAGAGTCAGCCCATTTCATGCTAGCGAACGTGCAATAGATTCTTATTTATTGAGACATAAAATGTGTAGAAATGATCACGCAGACTCATTGACAAATATAAGAAGGAAAGTAGAACACCAACTTCCCAACTTCGTCTTGTGTTCTCCTAAAGCAGAAAACGTGACTAAGAAAATGTTCCATTTGTTCCATAACATCAGAAGTAAGTGTCCAGCCTTTGCCGTATTAGCAGCTATTAACTTTAATCGGCATTGCCACTTTCTCCAACATATTGTGTCCTGAAGTAGGCTGCCTCACACAGATGACTGTCCGTACCAGACAAGACCACAAGTCTACAGAGCATGTTTTGTATCTCTTTCCAATATTGATAAGACAAACAAATAGCAAAAATCATACTTGGCCATTCTTGAAGAACAAGTTTTGAACAGCGCTGAGGACGTTTTGAAGATGACGTCTATCATCCTGATAGCACTGAGGACGTTTTGAAGACATCTATCATCCTAACGCCTTGATGACGTTTTGAAGATGACGTCTATCATCCTGACAGCTGTGAGGACGTTTTGAAGACATCTATCATCCTAACGCCTTGATGACGTTTTGAAGTCACGTCTATCATCCTGACAGCACTGATGACGTTTTGAAGATGACGTCTATCATCCTAACAGCACTGATGACGTTTTGAAGATGACGTCTATCATCCTGACAGCACTGATGACGTTTTGAAGATGACGTCTATCATCCTAACAGCACTGAGGACGTCTTGAAGACGACGTTTATCATCCTAACAGCACTGATGACGTTTTGAAGATGACGTTTATCATCCAAGTTATAGCACTGACCATTTCAGGTTCAAGTATTCGTCAACTCAGAAGACTCAGTAATTGTGTAGCTTTCTCAAGACCACTTTCGTGAACATTCTAGAATAACCACATTACGAAAACAACCGAACAGCGGGGTTCGTATCCTGAGCAGACTTACTGTTCTGTACATTCTATAGCGTATTATTATTATTATTATTATTATGAACATTTAGTACGCCTAATCAAATTAATGCCCTAGGCGTTTACAATGGCAAAACATATAACCAGAATCACAAGCACACACACCCACAGAAGCACCCACACACACACAAACACACACACACACACACAAACACACACACAGCATGACATGCAAATACAATGACACATTGACACTAAGACACTATAATGTCACCAATACATTACATGGGGGAAGGGGGCAGAGATTACCAGTTTTGGGAAACAGGTAAGTTTTGAGGGAGCGTTTGAATGTGGACAGAGAGGGTGAGTATCTAAGAGAGCGAGGTAACTGATTCCAGATGGTTGAAGCGTGATAGGAAAAAGAACGCTGCCCAAACCTTTTAGTGCGGACTATGGGGATACTATAGAGACGGGTATCAGATGAGGACCGCAAAGCTCGAGATGGCGTGTAGAGATGTAACAGATGGGTGAGATACTCAGGACAGGAATACTCAATAGATTTGAAGCAGAGGCAGGCAATCTTGTAGGATATTCTTTGCTGAACAGGGAGCCAGTGGAGAGAACAGAGCAATGGCGTAACATGGTTAAATTTTGAAGAGCGGAAGATGAGACGGGCAGCATGATTTTGAACTTTCTGAAGTTTGTTAATGAGATGAGAGGGGGAACCAGAAAAAAGAGCATTACAGTAATCGAGACGGGATAGAACAAATGCACAGACAAGAGCCTTTGTCGTGTCTTCTGAGAGGAGGTGGCGGATAGAAGCAATTCGGCGGAGTTCAAGAAAACAAGTCCGACAGACGTTGCTCACATGCTGGCGGAAGGACAGGGTTTGATCAAGAGTTACACCAAGGTTACGGGCAAAATGGGAGAGAGGGATAGATGAGTCAACAAGTGTGACAGAGGTTGGAAGAGAGGGGTGATTTTGGAGTTTGGGTGGGGTGATCAAGATCAATTCGTATACTCGTAACAAAGCCAGAAATGAGTTCCATAGTTCCATAATTCTTTTATAACCAACTCAGCGCACAGACAAAGGGAAAATGTAGAAGTTTAAAAACAAGTTAACCCTGTCCACCAGCATGCTGCATTGTCAGCCATTCCAGGAAAGCAAAAACAACCCTTTGGCTTCCTCATCCTATCCACCAGCTTCCTGTAGGAAATTGGTGGATAGGATGAGGGAGTCAAAGGATTAAGTTTTTTGCAGTCTGTGGATAGGGTTCGGGAGTCAAAGGGTTAAATAATGTAGCAAGTAACGCCTTGTTTCCCATCCGAGTAAGCTTACAACTCAGAGTCATTCGATTACAAATGTTGCACATCTGTGAGCCAGCCAAGAGGCAGATAATGACTTGATGTGGGAAGAATTTGTGGGATCACTGAAGTTGTTTTCGTGCAGAATTGCTTGTTTGTTGAACTAGTTTCTCTCCTTCTCATTCTCTCTCATTCTCTCTCTCTCTCTCTTTCTCTCTCTCTTCTCTCTCTCTCTCTCTCTCTCTCTCTCTCTCTCTCTCTCTCTCTCTCTCTCTCTCTTTCTCTATCTATCTATCTATCTTAGCCGTCTTTTTGGATTTTAGTGTTTTCAATCTGTGCAATATGTGGGGCACCATGGTAACTTGTCCTATGGTTTCTCTCATTTTATTTCCCCAAGTTGCCCTTTTTAGTGAACATAACATAGTGTAAACCAGTGTTACAAACCTGTGCTCCTTGTCTGTCTGTCTGTCTGTCTGTCTGTCTGACTGACTGTTTGCCTCTCTGGCTCTGTCCCTGTGTCTCTATCTCTCTGTCTCTGTCTCTGTTTCTCGCTCTCTCTGTCTTTCTGTCTCTGTCTCTTCTCTGTCTCTATCTCTGTCACCCTCTCTCCCCACCCTCTCTCTCTTTATTTCTGTCTCTCTTTCTCTCTCTGTCTCTCTCTGTCTCTCCTGTCTCTGTTTTCTCTCTGTCCTCTGTCTCTCTGTCTCTCCTTTTTCTCTCTCTCTCTTCTCTCTCTTCTCTCTCTCTCTCTCCGTACCTGTATCTTTCATTCAAACGCACTGGCGCCTCACACTAAACATAACCATGCAATTCATATTACTTGTCTGTCTGTCTGTCTCTGTCTCTATCTGTCTCTGTCCCTCTCTCTGTCTCTGTCTGTCTGTCTCTGTTCTATCTGTCTCTCTCTGTGTGTCTCTGTCTGTCTCTGTCTTCTCTCTCTTCTTGTATCTTTCATTCAAACGCAACTCCGCCTCAACGCACCCTTTTCTACAGCACACATATGACACTTAAATAAAATATGCGTTTGTATCTAAACCAAACAGAATACTATCACAAAGAGCGCACAAAATCCAGTATCGCATCACAATGCACGGCATAAGAAGAACCAACGCTACTAATTTAATGGAACGAGCACTGAAAAAGACAATGTGT
>CM060313.1:95003977-95006477 GCA_030674185.1 Monoplex corrugatus | reverse complement strand
TCATCACAAATGACTGTTTCAACTTACATATCTGACTTGGTCAAACAGTCTAACATAAATATGGATGAAATAGCTGAGACACCATCAACAACGCCTATCCCTACATGTGAAATGCAAAAAGCCTCTTTTGATATTGATTATACAGACGCTAAGAAATCTGAAAACGTCAACATTTCGATATCCACAGCAAGAGAACACATCGATGAAAAATACCGTACCCACCTTCACATTTTTACCGATGGATCAGTCTTAGAAAATAAATGTGCTGGAGCAGCTTTTTATGTTCCAAAATTTAAGATAAAAAAGTCATTTTTCGTTGGGGCAAACTTATCGATCTTTACAGCGGAATTAGTCGCTATTAATCAAGCATTGCATTATCTAGTAAATCTTAAAACCATGTCTTTCAAAGTAGTTCTCTTTGTTGACTCAAAATCTGTATTATATGCCTTACGGTCTTTTAATGCCGACACAAGACCTGATTTAATTACTGAGGCAAATCATCTTATACATCGTTTAAGGGTCAAAGGTACAGATATCAGTTTATGCTGGGTGCCTTCTCATGTTGGTCTTCACGGCAACGAAGTAGTTGACAGAGCAGCTAAGCAAGGCGCCCAGAATGCTGATAATGCTATAGAATTACATGTTCATACCTCCGTAAAAGAAGCTTGCAACTTGCTCGAATCAGCCTCATGGACTCGATTTCTTGAACATTCAGATGAACAGTTTGTGTCACAACAAATGATAAAACTTACCGTTCAAAATGTATGTAAAAAATTGCAGTATTCTTCTATGTATCATTTGAGATCGATTGTTGCTGTTTGTTTTCGTATTCAGCTAAACGCATTGAGAACAAAATATTGTAAAAATGTCAAGTGTATTTGCGGCGAACAGTTCACACTGTTTCACTGTTTATTCTACTGCAAAATGCTACGTTCTTTTTTACCGAAAATGTTTACTCAAGAAAAGTATTCTGAAAATCATTTCCAGAAAATTACATCAGATCAAACGTTGTTAGTTAGAATTTCAGAATCATTAGTTCACAGTCCTGTTAATGCATTACTTTAACTTTATTCGGTTTGTATTTTAGTGTTACAATTTCCCTTCACGTTATTGAAGTTAATTGTTAGTGTTAAGTTCTCGTTCCATTTTACTGTTCCCCCACCTGCTAATGTCTTTTTCCTCTGTCTTCCCTCTGCCCAAATCCAACCCGTCCAACTATCGTTCTACATTTTATTTTGTTCACTTTTTTTTTTTTTTTTTTTTTTTTTTTTTTTTTTTTTAATAATTTCCCCTCCCCCCCTCCCCCGTCTAATATCACTTATAGTGAAAAGACGTTAAATTAAAGAACGAACGAACATCCACACACCCCCAGACACACACACACTACATACTACACACACAAGTCAACAGATTTGAAACCTCTCTCTCTCTCTCACACACACACACACACACACACACACACACACACACACACACACACACACACACACACACACACGCACACTCACACATACAAAAGAAATTGGGGTGGAGGTGGTGGGGATGGGGGTGTAAGGGGGGGAAAGAGATCAGGATAATGATGTCTAGAGCCACGCTAGAAGCATTGTACAGGACATTTCCATTTAAGTCTTTTCTCTTCCTTTTTTCTTTCGTGCTGTGTCTCATCTGCCAAGAGGATTGCAGAAGAAGATCGAGAGGAGGGGAGTAGGAAAAAGAGGAGAAGAAATGAGATGGAAGAGGAAGAAGAGGAAGAGGAGGAGGAAAATGATTGGAGTGTTGAAGTTGGAGGAGGGGTGGGGAGGGGGGAGGGGAGAGGTGTCTTGCTCGATGTCACGGTATCGATTGTTTTGGTTTCTTTCTCTTGTTTTTGTCTCATAGTTTTATGTTTCATCTATCTGTCTGTTTGTCTGTGTATGTATGTATGTATGTATGTGTGTATGTATGTATGTGTGTTTGTATGTATGTATGTATGTATGTATATATGTATGTATGTGCGCATGTATGTATGTTTGTATGTATGTATGTATATATATATGTATGTATGTATGTGCGCATGTATGTATGTATGTATGTATGTATGTATGTATGTATGTATGTATGTATGTGCGCATGTATGTATGTATGTATGTGTGTATGTATAATGTATGTATGTATGTATCCATCAATCTCTATCTATCTGTCTATCTATCTATCTGCCTGTCTGTCTGTCTATCTGTCTGTTTATTTGTCTATCTATCTATCTATCTATCTATCTATCTGTATATCTATCTGTCTGTCTGTCTGTCCATCTGTCTGTCTATCTATCTATCTATCTATCTATCTATCTGTCTGTATGTCTGTCTGTCTGTCTACGAGTATCTGTCCATCTCTCTCTCTCTCTCTCTCTCTCTCTCTCTCTCTCTCTCTCTCTCTCTCTATTAACCTCTATATCTATCTATCTATCTATCTATCTATTCATCTGTCTCTCTGTCTGTCTATCTATCTATCTATCTATCTATAT
>CM060313.1:94986477-94988977 GCA_030674185.1 Monoplex corrugatus | reverse complement strand
GACCAAATCAAAGTCTTCCCATAGGACAATATTGACACGGAATTCCTCATACATAGCACACCGGTATAGAACGTGATGACACAGAGCATATTTCAACGTGGAACGTTTCTTAAGAAGACAAACAAGCAGATTATCGCAACAGAGCATTTTTACAGAGGGAATGTTTATGTTTGACGCACTTGTACGGGACAAAGCATATCGATTTGTTTCTCGTTAACTGTATGCGTTGATAATTTAAATTTGAATAAATATGTTTAGTGTTAAGTCCCCTCCCTCCCCCCCCCCCCCTCGTGGGGTTGCCGGGGGCTCTTTCAGTATAAACAGTATCCCCACCTCTGGAAATTCTGTGCTAGAAATTTCCTCTTTTCTATCACTCTCTGTGTTTCTTTCTTCCTCCTTTACTTTCTGTCATTTCTTCCTATCATTTTCTGTTTTGCTGGTTCATTAATCTGTATGTGTTCGATAAAGTCAATATTTTCTGTTAGGATTGATAAATGGGTAAATGTTAAGTGCATTTTTGGCTCTAGGGAAACGAAATATGTGGGAACAGCTTTAGGTAATTTACGCCCGTTTTTATGTCTGTTTTAGTGTCCTTAATTACGTGTAAATATGTATTCAGGTATGTTTTTTTTAATCCCCTGTGTGATAAATTGGACGATGTAATCAACGCCAGGGCATCTCCTTAGGTTGTGTGCCCAAATGCATTGATATGTGTACTTAATGTTCTGTTCCTTCTTTCCCCCTGTTGAAGTATTGTGTGTGTATTGAAACGGTTATAGCCCTGATTGGCTCTATGCAGTCGGCTGGGCTTTAAGCAACAATAAGAATAGAACAATGTAAAGTGATATTACAATGATGCAAACATGTGTGTGGTGGCTTATGTGTATGTGTGGGTGTGCCGTGTGTTTCAGTCGCATATGGTATGTAAGTGTAAATGTACAGGTATTTGTGAGGTTTCTGGACTATTGTGCAAATATAGGGCTATATGTATGTGTATGTTTACAAAAAAAATCATATAACCATCGTCTTATCCAAACCTTTTCCAATATTCATGTCTTACTATATTATGTTTATATGGAAATAGAAACACGTTTAACACAACAATCATTTATTATTTTCCTTTATTTTTCATTATTTTTTGTTTTTTTAGTATTGTCATTTCTTCTTGTTTTGAATCCAGAATGTTACTGTCTACGTGATAAGTCCGTATATGATGACGGTGAATGTTGCCGTTTATCCATCATCATCATCATCATCATCATCATCATCATCATCATCATCAATCATCATCATCATCATCAATCATCATCATCATCATCATCATCATCATCATCATCTCGTCGTCGTCGTCGTCGTCATCATCATCATCATCATCGTCACCGTCATCGTCGTCGTTGTTGTTGCTTTGTTGTTGTTCGTCGTCGTCGTCATCATCATCATCATCATCATCATCGTTGTCGTTGTTGTTGTTGTTGTTATCGTCATCGTCTTCATCATCATCATCATCATCATCATCAGTACTATTATTATTATTATTTCTTCTTAATCTTATTATTGTTATTATTATTATCATTGTTATTAATATTATCATTATCATCATCATCATTATTATCATTATTATTATTTATCATTATTATTATGTTATTATTATTCATCATCATCATCATCATCATCATCATCATTATCATCATCATCATCATTCATCTCCTGCCGGTTGTCACAGAGCTTGGCAGTCAAAGTTATTATAATCGAATGATGAAGAAACACAAATAAGTTAGTACCTTATTTTATTCGTCTGCCATTCATGATTATGGTCTATCATTTTCCTCACGAACATTCAAGCCTTCGTTTTTCTTAATGATCAAATTACGCATGCAAAACAGTGTTTTGGGCGATCGTAACGAAGGATTAGTTCAGTGTATGACATTATTGTCTTGACTGTGCGTTGTCTTTCTCTCTGTGTCTGTCTAGAATGTCAAGTGATTGTTTAGTATTCTGTCCGTTTAACCGTGTCATAGTTGTCCCAGTTTCGAGCCGTCTGTCTGTCTCTGTTTCTGTCTGTCTGTCTGTCTGCCTGTCTGTCTTTCTGTCTGTCTTTCTGTCTGTCTCTCACTCTCTCTACTCACTCTCTCTCTCTCTCTTTCTCTGTCTCTGTCTGTCTGTCTGTCTCCTTTATTTTACTCTGCCTCTATCTGTGTCTGTATCTCTGTGTCTGTGTCTGTCTCTGTCTCTCTGTTTGTAAGTCTGTCTGTCTGTGTCTCTGACTCTCTCTCTCTTTCTCTCTCTCCCCCCCCCCCCTCTCTCTCTCTCTGCGCCCCCCCCCCCCTTTCTTTCACACACTCTCTCTCTCTGTCTCTCTCTCTGTTTCTGTATCTGTGTCTTTCTTTCTCTCTCTCTCTCTCTCTCTCTCTCTCTCTCTCTTGTGTCTGTCTGTCTGTCTGTCTGTCTGTCTGTTTCCCGTTTTTTGTTTTCTTTCTGTAAACGCTACAATTGGCAATAA
>CM060313.1:94978977-94981477 GCA_030674185.1 Monoplex corrugatus | reverse complement strand
GTGTGTGTGTGTGTGTGTGTGTGTGTGTGTGTTGTGTGTGTGTGTGAGTGTGTGTGTGTGTGTGTGTGTGTGTGTGTGTGTGTGTGTGTGTGTATGTGTGTGTGTGTGTGTGTGTGTGTGTGTTTTCAAATTCGGTAGTACGAATAGGTCATGACTTTTAATCTGTTTAGTTAATCTGTGCAGTTATGTCTAAACGAAGATGTCACTTGCGCGTCCGTACACACACACACACACACACACACACACACAAGCACCACACACACACACACACACACACACACACACACACACACACACACACACACACCCACGCACGCGCGCTCGACAGACAGAGACAGACAGATAGATAAAGACAGAGAGACAGACAGGCAGACAGACAAACAGACAGACACAGAGACAGACCAAGAGATGGAAAAACAAGACAGACAGACACAAGAAGGCCTCAAAATGTTTCATGTGAGTGGCAAAGCCAGTATAGTGCCAATCTCATATCGGTCATAATCATTTTGCAACTTCCAGAAGAAGGCTGCTGCTCTCTCAGTGCAGGACCAAAATACAGACAGGCAGACAGGCAGGCAGCAGATGGCAAAGTGCAGATAGGACGTGCTGTTCTCTGGCGCATCAGTCCCACAGCATCCATGTCTATATACCGTTTGTTTGGGTTTCCGTTTACTGTTAGCATGTAATAACAAAACTGAATAAACAAATAGATCGATAGATAGATCGACAGATATAGATAGATAAATAGATATGTAGGTAGGGAGGTAGGTAGGTACTAGATAGATAGGTAGATAGATAGATTAATAGATAGATAGATAGATAGATAGATAGATATGATAGATAGATAGATATAGATAGATAGACAGACAGATAGATAGATAGATAGATGAATATACAAACAAATATACAAACAAACAAATCAGCAAACAAACAAACAAATAGATAAACAGATAAGTAAATAAATAAATAAATAGATTAATTAAAAAATTAAAAAATTAAAAATAGATAAGTGAATAAGTAAGTAAATAGATAAATAATAAAGAAATGAATAAATGAATGAATAATACATGAATAAATGAATGGGTTTCGAGTTTAGAGTTTACTCAAGAGGGATTCGGTTTGCAGCATGTAATTAAAGAAATGAATAAACGAATAAACAAATAGATTAATATATAAATAAATAATAAATAAATGAATAAATATATAAATGAATAATTAAAAAAATAGATAATAAGTAAGTAAATAAATAAATAAATAAATAGATAAATAACTAAATAACTGAATGAATGAATAAATAGATAAATAAATAAATAAATGATTTGAGTGATGGAATGATTGATTGCTTGATTGATTGATTTATTGATTGATTGATCAATGGGTTTAGAGTTTACTCAAAAGGGATTCATTGCATTCGGGCAATTCCATATGTGCTCCACCCAAACTGCCGTCTGTTATTTTGCAGACCCCTTGAGCCTGTGCATAACCACACGTTCTGGCAAGGTCTTGGAGTATATAAATGGATAAATACATAAGTAAATAAGTAAATACATGAATTGATAAATGAAATTTAAAGTGAATAGATAAAGAAAGAAACAAATAAGAAAATAAATGAAAAAAAAACAAAAACAAATAGAGTACACGAGTAATAGATAGAAGATAATGGATAAATGAATAGGTACATCAATATGTACATCAGTATATGAACAATTTGATACATTGATGAATGAATGCATAGTTAACTAAATATTCAAGAAGTGAATGGATAAATAAATTACATAAATAAATAGATTCATGCCGATGTTTCGCATTACTGATGTGTAAGTACTTGAATAATAGAATTCTGAAGCTGTTTTCAATTATTCACCGAAAATTAAAGAAATGAATAAATAAACGAAGAAACTGAGATGTGTATATTTAAAAATATTTGATGAATGAATAAATGAATAAAGACAGATAAATGAATGAATATATGAATAAATAGAGTTTTGCATATTTCCGATTTATTGACGTGTTCATAATAATATAAATGAAAAAAATAAATAAATAAACAAACAAACAATAAATGAATAAATAAATATGTCGGTTAAACATCTTTTTTGTGTTCTACCATCAGATAGAATAATTGACCAGTTAATGTTATTTGAATGTTTTCTTTTACTTTTTTCACCGTCCATTTTTGTTTTATTTTATTTTCTTTTACTAGAGAGACGAAGAATAAAGCAAAATTCATTTCAAGTAACTTATAATAGTAATTTTCTAAATGTGGTATGTTAATCCAATATAATCTTTTTAGCTGTGTGGCTTAAAGGATCTGCAAAGTCAGCTTGGCATGCACTTTAATATAACAGTGGGATTTTCATATTCATAAACATATTCATATTCTTGTTCTTATTTAGATTTATTTCTTTTTCAAGGGGAGGTACCTGGGACATGAATCTCTCTCTCTCTCTCCAATGTTTTATATCAGGACAGCCGCTTGAATACTCTGTTCGTTACGATT
>CM060313.1:94953977-94956477 GCA_030674185.1 Monoplex corrugatus | reverse complement strand
TCTCTCTGTCTCTGTCTCTCTTCCTCCCTCTCTCTCTCTCTCTCGATACTTCTAAGTGTGATGTTTTTATACCGTTATAGTTTTGTAATATCATGTAATATTACTAATGTAGACCTTCTACGAGCCAGGGCTGGTGTTTAACTATTATTCTGGAAAATGAAAAAAAGTGTTAATATTCATGTTCTTATTGTTCCTCTGTTTCTCATTCACTCTGTCTGTCTGTTTTGATACAAGCAGATTTGATTTGCATCGGCAGATATGTAAGTTGGCCAATGTGTTAATATTTATAATGTCGGAAAATAAACTTTAGTTCAGAGGAGTGTTCTGAGCTTACTGTTTTTGTACTTTGTATCTGCTTCTATGCTAGCTGAATGGGTAGCGCAAACTGTGTTAGATTTCAGAAGTTCTATACAACATGGGAGATAATTCTCAAGAGTTATGTCCTTTGATTAAACTTTAGTTTCATTTCATTTTATTTATTCTCTCTCTCTCTCTCTCTCTCTCTCTCTCTCTCTCTCTCTCTCTCTCTCTCTCTCTCTCCTCTCTCTCTCTCTCTCTCTGTCTCCCGTCCTTTTATCTATATATGTGTATTTCTCTGTTTCTTTCTGAATTTCTCTGTCTCTATCTTCGTATCTGTCTCTGTTTCCGTCTCTGTTTCTGTGTCTGTCTGTCTATCTGTTTCTCTCTCTCTCCTTCTCCTCTCTTTCTCTCTCTCTCTCTCTCTCTCTCTCTCTATCTCTCTTTCTGGCCATTGCCTCTTTCTGTCTCTTTCTTTCTTTCTTTTATTTTCTTTCGTTCTCTCTCTCTCTCTCTCTCTCTCTCTCTCTCTCTCTCTCTCTCTGTTTCTTCCTTTCTCTCTGTCTCTCTCGTTCTCTCTTCTGTTTCTCTCTGTCTCTCTCTCTGTCTGTCTCTCTCTCTGTCTGTCTCTGTCTATCTATCTATCTCTCTCTCTCTCTCTCTCTCTCTCTCTCTCTCTCTCAGGCCATTACCTCTTTCTGTCTCTCTCTCTCTCTCTCTCTGTTTCTTCCTTTCTTTCTCTCTGTTTCTCTCCTGTTTTTTTCTCTCTCTCTCTCTCTCTCTCTTGCTGTCTGTCTCTCTCTCTGTTTCTTCCTTTCTCTCTCTGTCTCTCTCTCTTTCTGTCTTCTCTCTCTCTCTCTCTCATCCCCCCCCCCCCCCTTTTCTCTCATCCCTGCCGCGTTCTTCTTTTTGCCTTCCTCTGTAAATCTGCACCAGGTCTCTGCAGTAGGATGCTGTTTTCAAACTGCTTTTCATTATGATTATCTCTGTAATCTAATTTGATGGAAACCGTTTTCCCTACATGTACACTGCTGTACGCTTAGGGTTGTGGATATGTGGGAGCATCTACCGTACCTTCTTGGTCCACACACGCTAAAAAACGCACACACGCACGCACGCACGCACGCGCGCATACACACACACACACACACACACACACACACACACACTTATACTCTCACACACTCACACGTATGCGCGTGGACGAGCTCATACGCGTAAACACAATAATTTAGATACATTTTATTTACATGCATATGATCATACACACATGTACATATATACCTACCTCTCTCTCTCACTGTATATATGTATATATATATATATATATATATATATGTTATATACATGTATATACATATATATATACATACATGCATATATATATATATATTTACATACATGCATATATATATATATTTATATATGTATACACATAAATGTAATATGTATATAGACACACACACATATATATATACATATTGTCCAAGAACACCTGCTTCAGCATCATTCTTTCTCGGATGACAATCAGCTGTATGTCTCTGGGCCTCTCCCTGACCTTCCCATCATGATCCAGAAAACCCAATCTTGTGTAGCTGACCTGAAGGATTGGATGACTGAAAACAAACTGAAATTAAATGAAGAGAAATCCGAATTGATCTTGATCACCCCACCCAAACTCCAAAATCACCCCTCTCTTCCAACCTCTGTCACACTTGTTGACTCATCTATCCCTCTCTCCCATTTTGCCCGTAACCTTGGTGTAACTCTTGATCAAACCCTGTCCTTCCGCCAGCATGTGAGCAACGTCTGTCGGACTTGTTTTCTTGAACTCCGCCGAATTGCTTCTATCCGCCACCTCCTCTCAGAAGACACGACAAAGGCTCTTGTCTGTGCATTTGTTCTATCCCGTCTCGATTACTGTAATGCTCTTTTTTCTGGTTCCCCCTCTCATCTCATTAACAAACTTCAGAAAGTTCAAAATCATGCTGCCCGTCTCATCTTCCGCTCTTGAAAATTTAACCATGTTACGCCATTGCTCTGTTCTCTCCACTGGCTCCCTGTTCAGCAAAGAATATCCTACAAGATTGCCTGCCTCTGCTTCAAATCTATTGAGTCTTCCTGTCCTGAGTATCTCACCCATCTGTTACATCTCTACACGCCATCTCGAGCTTTGCGGTCCTCATCTGATACCCGTCTCTAT
>CM060313.1:94923977-94926477 GCA_030674185.1 Monoplex corrugatus | reverse complement strand
AAACCCTTAAGTTTTCGTTCAGACATGCCCGATTCAAGGACGAATGGTTTGTCGTCTTCTGGTGATTGGCCTGAAGATATGACAAAGAAACATTGTGTATGTACGTGTGTGTGTGTGTGTGTGTGTGTGTGTGTGTGTGTGTGTTGTGTGTGGTGCGTGTGTGTGTGTGTGTGTGTGTGCGTGCGTGTGCGTGCTTGCGTGCGTGCGTGTGTGTGTTGTTTGTTTGTTTGGGGAGGGGAAGGGGAAGGGGGAGAGGGTTAGATGTATTCAGACATACTTCTGTACCTATTCAGACACACTTTGCTACGGTGACTGCTTCTCCACACATCCTAGACACCAACTGTGTTTGCCAGAGCAAATGACTTTTCGCGCTTCCATTCTTTCTTGAGTGGTGGCACCATTTGCGAGAGCGTTAACATTGGGCGCTTATAACGCCAGTCTTGCCTCCTCCAGTGAAATTGGCGTCGGTCCAAATGGTCTTACACTGGTGCTCGGTAAAACAAGTCATTGTTAGTGTTGTTTAACCCGTTGACTTCCGCTCCCTATTCGTCAACAGCAAAAACTTAACCCTTTGACTCCCTCACCCTTATCCACCAGCTTCCTGGTGGATAAGGGTGAGGGAGTCATAGGGTTAAGTTTTTGCTTGACTAGCATGGTTGACACTGCATGATGCTGGTGGACAGGGTGCGGGAGTCAAAGGGTTAAAAGCCCAGCCGGCTGCGCAGAGCCGTACCAGGGCGTCAAAGCGTCAAGTGACAGCAGTTTGTAGCATGCAGCTTTTGACCTGAGCAGTGTCTTTTACTGATTGGTAAAGTTCGTACGAAGTCTTGTTAACATTTGACTTTAAAAAGAAATTTTGGCCAAAAAAAAAAAAAAGTTCTAAACGAAGTGGTTGGATCGGATGAGAAAATAACATGTTATTCTCACGTCTTTTCATCTTCGCATTCATTTTGAGTTATTCAGATAGCGTCTCTGAGCTGTTAATGAATTCTGTCTGTTCAAAACTTTACATGGACGGATGTTAGTCCGAAACTTCGTTTTTATTCAAAAAAAAAAAAAAAAAAAAAAAAAAAGAACGAATGAAAAAAAAAAGAACAGAAAATAAGCAACAGAAAATAAATAATAATTAATAATAATTAATATAATAATAATTACAATATTTATATAGCGCAAAATCTTGATAAAATCAAATCTAAGCGCTGAAGCAGACACACACGCACGCACGCACGCACACACACGCACGCACACACACACACAACACACACACACACACACACACACACACACACACGCATGGCTATAAATGGGGAGAAAGAATAAAAACAATAAAAGCAAGAATAAAAGCAATGGAAAATTATAGAGAGCATAGCATATGCAATTATATATTATAACCATGTGATTCCCCTCCGAGCGGAGACAGGCTGCAGACGGGGGGGGGGGGGGGGGGGGGGGTTGAGTGAGGTCAGGATTTTATGCAGAGGAGAAAAGGTGAGTTTTGAGAGCGGACTTGAAGGAGACAAAAGTAGGTTGCTGACGGACTGAAAGAGGAAGTTTGTTCCTTGTTAGTCGTTCCTTACGCTTCAGTGTTCACAGCCAAACAAACAGTCATATGTATATATGACACACATATATACACACACACACACATATATATATATTCGACACGCACATACACACGCATACCCACACGCACACACACACATACACACACAACACACGCACACAGAGACACGCGCGCGCGTGCGTGCACGCACACATACATACACACATACTCAGTCTCTCTGTCTGTCTCTGTCTCTCTCTCTCTGTCTCTGTCTCTCTCTCACACGCACACACACATGCACACACACACACACACACGCACACACACGCACACACATGCACACACACTCACATTCACGTACCCCCCATACACACACGCATACACACACACTCACATTCACGCCCCCCCCCTCTCCACACACACACACACACACACACACACACACACACACACACTGAACACTTTAGAGTGCCATACGGCAAGTCCTTCTTGAGACGCTAGCTTCTTGTTCTTTCAGTTCTTGAGACTGCTGGTCCCTGTTCACATTTTTCTGAGAGTCTTTCAATAGTGGCCTGACCTTTGGCTTACAAAATGTGTGGGGCAGAGATGGAACATCAGATAGAGAGAGGGAACGGGGAGGGAGAGAGAGAGGGGAGAGAGAGAGAGAGTGAGGGTGAGGGTGGGGTGAAGAAGAAAAATAAGGAAAATGAGGCCTGCTGAGGAGGGAGAGAGAGAGTGAGAGAGAGAGAGAGAGGGAGTGTGAGAGAGAGAGAGAGAGTCTGTGTGTGTGTGTGTGTGTGTGTGTGTGTGTGTGTGTGTGTGTGTGTGTGTGTGTTGTGTGTGTGTGTGTATGTGTGTGTGTGTGTGTGAAAGAGAGAGAGAGAGATGGAGGGAGAGAGGGAGAAAGAGACATGAAACTTGAAAAAACATTTTATAACAGTACTCCTGAATAGTAGC
>CM060313.1:94908977-94911477 GCA_030674185.1 Monoplex corrugatus | reverse complement strand
AAAGAGAATGGAAACTTAGAGTGTAAAAGAAAGACAGAGAGACAAAGATACAAAGAGAATGGAAACTTTAAAGTAAAAAAGACACATAGACAAAGATACAAAGAGAATGGAAACTTAGAGTGTAAAAGAAAGACAGACAGACAAAGATACAAAGAGAATGGAAACTTAGAGTGTAAAAGAAATACGGTCAGATAGACAAAGATACAAAGAGAACGGAAACTTTAAAGTAAAAAAGACACATAGACAAAGATACAAAGAGAACAGAAACTTGAAAGGTGAAAGAAAACAGACAGACAGAAAAGATACAGAAAGTATGGAAACTTAAAGTGTAAAAGAAGGAAACGAATTCCATATGCGCTAACATCACAGGTGCCACGTGTATGGTAATCATGGCACAAGCCTTAAGCCACCACATAAACCCATGAGCTGGCCAGGTCCTGAGGTCCTACCTAGCCTATGTTTTACTTAGCCTACATTTCTTTTTTTCTTTTTTTTTTTACTAGTATCTGACCACTGAACTATGTCACCAGAAGGGATGGAGCATAAAAGGAACCCAGCGAGCAGACTAGCTTTTAGTATTTCCGGCTGGGATTGAATTCAGAACATCAGATCTTGAGTCCATTGTTCTATCCACACAGCCAACTAGCAAGCCTGCACAAGAAAGTCTTTGATCCGTGCAGTATTCTGAGACGAAATGCTTTGCAAAGAACGTAGTGGGAACCAAGGGTGAAGTGATTTTGGAAACAGGGCAAATAAATGGACGCTTAAGTGCTTGCAAAGAAGAATAACGAAAATGACAAGATCGAAAAAAAAAGCAATGATAAAAGAGAAAGTAGAAATATCGTAATGCTCCTGATTTTTATATTAGCAGGAGAGAATATCTATTTCACAGTTTGCATTTAAGAGAGAGATGGGGATATACATACGTGCATTCACACACACCCTACACATACACACACACGACACATACATATATAGCTATGTCTAATCTATCTATCTATCTATCTATCTATCTATCTATCTATCTATCTATCTATCTATCTATCTATCTATCTATCTATCTATCTATCTATCTATCTATACATATATAGCTATGTCTATCTATCTATCTATCTATCTATCTATACATGTATAGCTATGTCTGTCTATCTATCTATCTATCTATCTACCTATCTGTCTGTCTGTCTATCTACCTACTTACCTACATACCAACCTACCTACCTGCCTACCTGCCTATCTGTCTACCTATTTAGCTAGCTAGCTAGCTAGCTGGCTATTTAGCTATATAGTTGTCTGTCTGTCTGTCTGTCTGTCTGTCTATTTCTCTACACACACATACATACATACATACATACATACATACATACATACATACATACATACATACATACATACATACATACATACATACATCTATGCACATCCACACAGGGGTACTTTCAAAACAGAAACGCGCACGTGTCCACACACCAACACAGTCATCCTGCCGAGAGAGGCCGTCGCTCTGCCACGTACTTACAGACCGGCTTAGCAGGTTCATTAAAAAGTCAAAAGCTCTGGCAATGAGGGATGTCTGTGGGCTGGCCACTCTCTCCATTTTAAGCTGACCAGAGGCGGTGTTTGTTCTCGTGTTGAGCGACGCCGAAGTGTTGAAGCAAGAAAAAAACGAAAAAAAAAACCCGAATAGTTTGGTTCCATACCACTTCAATCCCACCCCAGTTCTTCTACACACTACCAAACCTAGTTTCATGTAAACATATTCCCAGCGCCAGGAATTCCATAGGAGCTAGCGACATAAGCTTCAAAATCATACATTTGAAACATCTCTCGCCAAAATGAAATATTTGATACATAGAACTGCTACTGTCAGAATATTTCTCATCCCAGATGAAAACATTGTGAAATTAAACGCAGGGCAGCACAACTCAATTTTTTTTTAGACCAAGACTTTGGAAAGGCAAGAAGGCTAATAGGTCTTCAAGGGGAGGGACCTGCGAAATCAGCCTATCTCTCCAATGTCTTATACCAGAGCAGCCTTGCGAAAGCCATGCTCTTCACGATTTTCAACTGCCGTGGGATCTTGAGTGTGCGCAGGCCGAAAGTCCCACGCATCCGACTCGTTTTTTTTTAGTCCCCTTCCGAAGGACAAGACGTTCAGTTCGATTTTCCGGTCAAACTGAGGAGAGATTTCGAGGCCTCAAAAGGAAACGAACCATGGAACCTCGAGCTTAGTTATTGGCAGGCGAACGTCTGAACCATTCTGCTACCCTTACTCACTAGGTCCTCGCCCCTCGCTCCCGTCTTTTGTGACATGAAACTGTCGTGAGCCCATGCAATAACAGTAAAGACATGTCGGCAAATTAACCTCGGCTACATTTCTAGTGATTCGCCAAAACCAAGCTCAAAATGGGATCACTTGTGGGCAGTGCCACGAACTGACCGCACTTGGCTTAAGGCAATCTTGGAGCCGGCCATAAGCAAAACAGCCCTGCCAGCCATT
>CM060313.1:94886477-94888977 GCA_030674185.1 Monoplex corrugatus | reverse complement strand
CATTGCTCTCTCCTGGTTCACTTCATATCTATCAAACAGAAAACAAACTGTTCTCATCAATGGCACTTACTCTCAACCTGCATACCTGACCTGTGGTGTTCCACAAGGATCTGTCCTTGGCCCTGTTCTTTTCACTCTTTACACCTCCCCCCTGTCCACCATCATCAACTCCCACTCTATAAAACACCACTTCTATGCTGATGACACCCAACTTCAAGACAGTGACTCACCTGACAATATACAGCGCCTCCTGACTCGCACCACTGAGTGTTACTCGGACATTAAAAATTGGATGACATACAACAAACTTCAGCTAAATGATGACAAGACAGAAGCTATCCTCATTGACACCCGTCAGAAACTTTCTCAGCTGCCTCCTTTTTCTCTCCCATTATGTAACACATCAGTCCCAATTTCTGATTCAGCTAAAAACCTTGGTGTCTGCATTGACTCTACCCTCTCCATGAACAACTTTGTTTCTCAAACTGCCAGATCTTGCTACTATCACCTCCATCGTATAAGCCTGATCAGGAAGTATCTCTCTGTGGAAACAACTGCAAAACTCGTTCTCTCCTTCATAATGTCTCGCATTGACTATTGCAATTCACTCCTGTCCGGTCTTCCTGCCTCCACCACTCACATCCTACAGCGCATTCAAAACAATGCTGCACGCCTTGTACTCAAAAAAAAAAAGCTGACCACATATCTCCTCTCCTGGCACAACTTCACTGGCTCCCTGTATCAAAGCATATACAGTACAAACTAGACACCATGTGCTACAAAAGCCTCAATAACGCAGCCCCCGATTACCTGTCAAGCCTACTTGAGATCTATCTTCCCTCACGTACCCTCCGCTCTGCCTCCGATCCTCTGACTTTTCGCTTTCCACGCGCTAAGCTCAATACCTATGGTCCACGAACCTTCTCTGTTTCTGGTCCGCTCTCCTGGAACAAACTTCCTCTCTCAGTCCGTCAGCAACCTACTTTTGTCTCCTTCAAGTCCGCTCTCAAAACTCACCTTTTCTCCTCTGCATAAAAGCCTGACCTCACTCAATCCCCTCTGCAGCCTGTCTCCACTCGGAGGGGAATCACATTGCAATATATAATTGTATATAATATGCTCTCTATAATTTTCCATTGCTTTTATTCTTTCTCCCCATTTATAGCCGTGTGCGTGTGTGTGTGTGTGTGTGCGCGCGCGCGCGCGTGTGTGTGTGTGTGTGTGTGTGTGTGTGTGCGTGAGTGCGTGTGTGTGCGTGCGTGCTGTGTGTGCGTGCGTGCGTGTGTGTGTGTCTGTTTCAGCGCTTAGATTTGATTTTATCAAGATTTTTCGCTATATAAATATTGTAATTATTATTAATTATTAATCTTCCTTATGAATGATCTACTTGTGTCTGCCTCCATCAAGACTGTCTCGTTTGTTTTCTTTGCTGTCCATGGAACTCTCTCAACATTCTTCTAAGAAACCACCTCTCGGCTGCCTCAATCTTGTTCTGGCTTTGCTTGTTGACTGTCCACGCCTCGCAACCGTACAACAGTGTTGGTTCTATATAACATTCAAGAACTCTCTTCCTGATATTAATCGATCGGCATTTGTTGGTAAGAATGCTTTGCATCTTCTTGAATGCTGTTTTGGCTTGGCTGCATGAACCACTCGGACACAGTCATCAGTTACCTTGTTTACAAACCTAATGGCAAGGTGGGGAGATGACAAACCCCGGGACATAGCCACACAATGTGCACCAACCAGTTCCAGCCCAACCTCCAGACCTAGAGAGAATGGAAACCCCTCTCTCACTCCACTCTGGTCTTCATCTCTCTTTCGAGCAGCCCGCCCTGCCACCAGCTCGTACAGCTGCTGCCTCCTTTCCCCTTACTATAGTCTCGACAGTTAGCGGTCGGAAGCTCCCAACGTTGCCTGACTTCAACCAGAGGGGTTGTTTGAATGGCCGCGAAAGTTGCCAGGCTGGACAAGTGGAATAATGTCATTGCTTTTGTTGTAAAGTACGTCGCTGATGTCAAGTACATAAAAGATCGAAATCGCTGTTTTTATACAACATAGGTAATATAGGCTATTCAAAGAACAGATGGTAGATTGATAGTGCCGGAAGAGGAATGACCGACAGAAAAATAACCGGGAAAAGTAGAATCTTAGACCTAAGGACTCCTTCCGATGCAGTGCCTGCCTCCAGTGGCTGGTCTTCTTGTCCCACGTGAAGACCTACACCAGGTGGTAAAGACTAGTATACCTTCGCATCCACAGATCGATGGGAACACCCCATCATGATCATCATCACATATATATGCATGCACGCCTCTATGCACGCATTTCGAAACTTTGCGCTTGGAAACACTATTAACCCATTGACTCCCGCACCCTATCTACCAACTGCAAAAAAAAATTAACCCTTTGACTCCCTCACCCCATTCACCAGCTTGCTGCAGGAAGCCGATGGACGGGGTGAGGGAGTCAAAGGGTTAATTTTTTTCCTTTGCTAGCA
>CM060313.1:94878977-94881477 GCA_030674185.1 Monoplex corrugatus | reverse complement strand
GAAGTTCTGTCAGCAAACCAGCAGGACAGTTACAGATATTGACTGATTCCCCGATTTTGCCAAAGCAAGATCAAGAGTAGGAACTCTGCAGAATCTGATTAGTCAAACATTCTGGGAATATCTCAGGATGAAATCGAAAGCATAGAACTTACTTCTGCATATAGATTCTGTCTTACGTACTTTCTCTCAGGATTGATAATTAGGTACCTGTATTAAATGCGTTTTTGGCTCTAGGGAAATGAGATATACGGAGCAGTTTGGGGTAATTCTGGCTTGTTTCATATATATATCTGAGTGTCCTTAGTTACGTTTAAAATTGTATGCAGATATGTCTTTTTTTAAATCCCTTGTGTGACAAATTGGACGGATCTGTCTACGCAGCGGCCTCTTATATTATGTTCGCGTATACATTGATATATGTACTTAATTTTCTTCTCCTTTACATTTTTCCTGTTGAAGTTTTGTATATGTTTAGAAACGGTTATTCCCCTGCTATGGTTGTATGCAGTCGGCTGGGTTTTAAACAAAAATAACAGCAAATAACATTTCTGTGTCAATCGAGAAGATTTTTGTTTTTCTCATGGATAACCGCAGAATCTCCAGGAGTTCCAAACGAAATCAGGCGTTATATTACCGCAGGCGTGAGTGCACGTGCAGTTGCGGGTATTTCCGAAAAAAAAAAAGGGTTCTTGCAGAGTCTGGCAGCACACACTTTTATGATCACAGAGAGAGCGCCGCAGACTATGGCAGACAGGCGCGTGCATGCATTCACCATCTTCTTCTCCTCCAGACTATGGCGACAGGAAACCAGACTTTGGTGCCACGCTGCTTCCTTGTTCTGGCTGTTTTGTGCTGTTGTTTATGTGGTATGCATTTTGCATACTGCCTGCCTGCCTGCCTAGTAGAGGTGGTGGCATTGTCTGAAATATACGATCGTTCGTGTGTGTTGTGTGTGTGTGTGTGTGTGTGTGTGTGTGTGTGTGTGTGTGTGTGTGTGGTGTGTGTGTTGTGTGTGTGTGTGTGTGTGTGTGTGTGTGTGTGTGTGTGTGTGTGTGTGTGTGATTGTATCACTTAGAAACGCTTTTGATAAGCTATTCTGTGATGTTTGAAGCATGTCATGTCCGCGTGCATATCTGTCTGTCTGTGTGTGTACTCTTTTCGGACTATATGTATGCTCTGTCTCTCTCTCTCTCTCTTTCTCCCTATCTCTCTCTCTCTCCTGTGTCTCTTTCTCCCTTTTTCTCCCTATCTCTCTCTCTTTCTCTCTTTCTCTCTGTTCCTCCCCCTCTCTCTCTCTTTCTCTCTCTCTCAATCTCTCTCTCTCTGTCTCTCTTTCTCTCTGTTCCTCCCCCCCCTCTCTCTCTCTCTCCCAATCTCTCTCTGTCTCTCTCTGTCACTCTCTTTCTGTTCCTCCCCCTCTCTCTCTAGCTCTCTCTCTTTCTCTACTTCTTCTCTCTCTCTCTCTACTTCTCTCTCTCTCTCTCTCTCTCTCCGTCCGTGTTTCGTTCTTTCTCTCTCTGTCTCTCTTTCTCCCTCTCACTCTTTCCATCTCTCTCTCTCTCTACTTCTCTCTCTCTCTCCATCTCTCTCTTTCTCCCTCCCTCTCTCTCTCTCTCTCTTGCTACCTCTCTCTCTCCCTCTGTCTCCCTCTCTTCCTCTCTCTCTGTCAGTTTCTCTCACTCTTTCTTTGTCTCATTTCTTTCTCGTTCTGGTCTTTCTCCACTTTCTTTTTTTTTTTTTTTATCCAGCCCCCAGCCACTCACCCACCCACCCACTCCCACATCTTGCCTGGCCTCTCCAAGACCAAATCAATTGTAATCACTTACTCGCCACTATAACATCTATATACAGAACTAAGAGCCGGAAAAGTATACTTCGCTTTCGCACTAAACTCAAGGATGGAAGATGTAGGTTATAGATGTTGTCATAATTAAACATGCAGCACTTGTCGAGTTTTGTTTTTTTTTTTTTTTCTTTCTTTCTTTTTCAGCAACTCGTATTTCATGCCTTCCTGTATTTCATGTCTTCCTGTGCAGTAAGAGTTATATTCCTTTTCTGCAGGAGTTATGCCCCTTATATATGGGTTCGTGTTCGCTTGATTGGGTCATTCAGATGTTTTAACCCTTTGACTCCCGCACCCTGTCCACCAACATTCTGCATTGTTAACCATGCTAGCAAAGCAAAAACTTAACCCTTCGACTTCCTCATCCTATCCACTGCAGGAAGCTGGTGGATAGGGTGAAAAAAACAAAACAAAGGGTTAAGTTTTTGCAGTTGGTTATAGCGTGCTGGAGTCAAAGGAGTTAAAACGGTTTCGTTTTTGTTTTTCGACGTTGCATTTTTGTCTCCATCACATATTTGTCTCGTTTGGGGGACAGTTTGGACCGGTTGATAAAGTGGATAGACAGACCGCTTGAGGTGTTTGTGTGTGTGTGTGTGGTGTGTGTGGTGTGTGGGTGTGGGTGTGTGGGTGTGTGTGTGTTTGTGTGTGTTTTGTTTG
>CM060313.1:94866477-94868977 GCA_030674185.1 Monoplex corrugatus | reverse complement strand
GTATTAACTCCTGCACCTTATCCACCAGCTTCCGGTATTAACTCCTGCACCTTATCCACCAGCTTCCGGTATTAACTCCTGTACCTTATCCACCAGCTTCCGGTATTAACTCCTGTACCTTATCCACCAGCTTCCGGTATTAACTCCTGTACCTTATCCACCAGCTTCCGGTATTAACTCCTGTACCTTATCCACCAGCTTCCGGTATTAACTCCTGCATCTTATCCACCAGCTTCCGGTATTAACTCCTGTACCTTATCCACCAGCTTCCTGTATTAACTCCTGCACCTTATCCACCAGCTTCCTGTATTAACTCCTGCACCTTATCCACCAGCTTCCGGTATTAACTCCTGCACCTTATCCACCAGCTTCCGGTATTAACTCCTGCACCTTATCCACCAGCTTCCGGTATTAACTCCTGCATCTTATCCACCAGCTTCCGGTATTAACTCCTGCACCTTATCCACCAGCTTCCGGTATTGACTCCTGCACCTTATCCACCAGCTTCCGGTATTAACTCCTGCATCTTATCCACCAGCTTCCGGTATTAACTCCTGCACCTTATCCACCAGCTTCCGGTATTAACTCCTGCACCTTATCCACCAGCTTCCTGCATAAAGTCCCTTCACTCCTTTACATTAAATACTGGCTTACTGCATTAAGCCTTTTATTCCCTCACCCTGTCTACCATCTATCTGCATTAGCCTTTGTACTCCATCACCCTATCCATCAGCTTTCTGCATCAAGTCTTTTCACTCCCTCACCCTATCCACCAGCTTTCTGCATTAAGCCTTTTCCCTCCCTCACCCTATCCACCAGTTTCATGCATTGAATCTTTTTCATTCCCTCACCCTGTCCACCAGCTTCCTCATTAAGCCTTCATACTCAAATTACCCGATCTACCAGCTTACTGCATTGAGCCTTTTCTTTTCACTCCCTCACCCTATCCACCAGCTCGCTGCATTAAGCCTTTGTACTCCATCACTCTATCTACCAGTTTCCTGCATTGTCTTTCATTCCCTCACCCTATCTACCAGCTTACTGCATTGTCTTTCCCTCATCCTATCCACGAGCTTACTGCATTAAGTCTGTCACTCCCTTACCCTATCCACCAGTTTAGTGCTTTAAGCCTTTTCCACTCCCTCACCCTATCTACCAGCTTACTGCTTTAAGCCTTTTCCTCTCCCTCACCCTATCCACCAGCTTTCTGCTTTAAGCCTTTTCCACTCCCTCACCCTATCCACCAGCTTACCGCTTTAAGTCTGTCACTCCCTTACCCTATCCACCAACTTACTGCTTTAAGCCTTTTCCACTCCCTCACCCTATCCACCAGCTTACTGCTTTAAGTCTGTCACTCCCTTACTCTATCCACCAGCTTACTGCTTTAAGCTTTTTCCACTCCCTTACCCTATCCACCAGCTTACCGCTTTAAGTCTGTCACTCCCTTACTCTATCCACCAACTTACTGCTTTAAGCCTTTTCCACTCCCTCATCCTATCCACCATCTTCCTGCATTAAGTCAGTCACTCCCTTACCCTATCCACCAGCTTTCTGCTTTAAGCCTTTTCACTCCCTTACCCTATCCACCAGCTTACTGCATCAGCCTTTTCACTTCCTCACCCTATCCACCAGCTTCCTGCATTAAGTCTGTCACTCCATTACCCTATCCACCAGCTTAGTGCATTAAGCCTTTCAGTCCTTAACCTGATGCACCAAACTCCTTTGACAGGGGTAAGCAACAGCCGTTATGCATCTTGCAAGGCGTGGGATGGTGGTTTCCTGAGAGAGCACGTGGCTTGTTGCTGGTGAAAGGTGAACAAATGGCAGGGTCCTTGATGAGTTAACGACCAACAGGTGCAGCCACAGGTAATGAGGAAGGGGAACGGATTGCCGGCCACAGGCAAGGTGACAGCGCCGGTCGGCCATTTGACGGTCCTGATTGTATTGATGGTGATGGACTGACAAAGCTGATTCCCTTGAGGATAATAAAAGGATACACGTTGAGGTGGGCTGAACTGAGGAACCGCTGAAGACAGCCTGTTAATGAAGAAGGCAGAACGAAAAGAACACTCACTGTATCGAGAATGATGGAGAAGCAAAATATTTTAAAAAGGATCATGGCGTTAAAGCAGTTGCCTTTTTCGCTCATCTCCCCCCCCCCCCTCCCACCACATACACACAGACACACCATTTTCTATGCCACTGTAATGGCCAAGAAGCTGGGATATTTCTTACAATGTTATGATAATAATAGAAATGATGATGATAATCATGACACTTGGTGTAAAGTTTCATCTAGGGTTAGTACTGCGTGACATGGCTGAATTCTACGTTTAATCTCTCTCTCTCTCTCTCTCCTCTTCTCTCTCTCTCTCTATATATATATATATATATATATATATATATATATATATATATATATATATATATATATATACATACATACACACATACATTCATAGAAACAAGAAAAAAGCACGAAAAAAGAATAAGAACGCGT
>CM060313.1:94846477-94853977 GCA_030674185.1 Monoplex corrugatus | reverse complement strand
TGAACAACTTTGTTTCTCAAACTGCCAGATCTTGTACTATCACCTCCATCGTATAAACCTGATCAGGAAGTATCTCTCTGTCGAAACAACTGCAAAACTCGTTCTCTCCTTGATAATGTCTCGCATTGACTATTGCAATTCACTCCTGTCCGGTCTTCCTGCCTCCACCACTCACATCCTACAGCGCATTCAAAACAATGCTGCACGCCTTGTACTCAAAAGAAAAAAGCTGACCACATATCTCCTCTCCTGGCACAACTTCACTGGCTCCCTGTATCAAAGCGCATACAGTACAAACTAGACACCATGTGCTACAAAAGCCTCAATAACGCAGCCCCCGATTACCTGTCAAGCCTACTTGAGATCTATGTTCCCTCACGTACCCTCCGCTCTGCCTCCGATCCTCTGACTTTTCGCTTTCCACGCACTAAGTTCAATACCTATGGTCCACGAGCCTTCTCTGTTTCTGGTCCGCTCTCCTGGAACAAACTTCCTCTCTCAGTCCGTCAGCAACCTACTTTTGTCTCCTTCAAGTCCGCTCTCAAAACTCACCTTTTCTCCTCTGCATAAAAGCCTGACCTCACTCAATCCCCTCTGCAGCCTGTCTCCACTCGGAGGGGAATCACATTGCAATATATAATTGTATATAATATGCTCTCTATAATTTTCCATTGTTTTTATTCTTTCTCCCCATTTATAGCCGTGTGTGTGTGTGTGTGTGTGTGTGTGTGTGTGTGTGTGTGTGTGCGTGGGTGCGTGTGTGTGCGTGCTTGCGTGCGTGTGTGTGCGTGCGTGCGTGTGTGTGTGTTTCAGCGCTTAGATTTGATTTTATCAAGATTTTGCGCTATATAAATATTGTAATTATTATTAATTATTATTATTAACCCTGCTTCCCTCTAATAGCATACCATTCCATTGCAAGGGGACAATCCTGATTTCCCTCTAATAGCGCGTCATACTATTGCAAGGGGCAATAACCCCGCTTTCCCTCTCTTGGGGGCTGTAACAAAACAATCACGTTTACTTTACTTGTCAATGCAAACCGTGGCAATCATAGATTTTTTTTTTTAATATGCACACAGACAGACAGACGCGGTGGTGATTTATGCTCTGCTCTCTATGATGACCTTTGTATTACTCATCTGTTTGTGTGTTTCTTCTTCTGTTTTATTTGTCCTAGGCGGATTAGCAACACGACACGTTTGAAAAACACACCTTTCAGCTAATTGCTTCTACTATTCGAAGATAAATTATCATTGTCATTCTTTCTGTCTCTGTCTTTCTCTCACTGTATGTCTGTCTATTTCTTTGTCTGCCTGTCTCTGTCTCTCTCTCGCTCTCTCTCTCTCTCTCTCTCTCTCTCTCTCTCTCTCTCTGCATCTCTGCATCTCTGCCTGTCTGTCTCTGTCTCTGTCTCTCTCTTTGTCTCTCTGTGTCTGTGTTTCTGTCTCTGTCTCCCTCTCTCTCCCTCTCTTTCCCGCTCTCTCTGTCTCTCTTTCCCTCCCTCCTTCTCCCTCCCTCTCTCTCTCTCTCTTTCTCGATCTCTCTCTCTCTGTTTGTCTCTGTGTCTGTGTCTCTGTTTCTCTGTCTCTGTCTGTCTGTCTCTCTCTATCTATCTCTGTCTCTGTCTCTCTCTCTTTGTGTCTCTGTGTCTCTGTATCTCTCTGTTTCTGTCTCTGTCTCCCCCCTCTCTCTCTCTCTTTCCCGCTCTCTCTGTCTCTGTCTCTCTCTCTCTCCCTCCTTCTCCCTCCCCCTCTCTCTCTGTTTCTCGATCTCGCTCTCTCTCTCTCTTGATCTGTCTGTTTCTGTGTCTCTGTCTCTCTGTCTCTGTCTTTCTGTCTCAGTCTGTCTGTCTCTCTGTCTCTGTCTATCTGTCTCTGTGTCTGTCTCTGTGTCTCTGTCTTTCTGTCTCTGTCTCTCTGTCTCTGTCTCTCGCTCTCATTCTGTCTGTCTCTCTGTCTCTCTTTGTCTCTGTCTCTCTGTCTCTGTCTCTGTCTCTGTCTCTGTCTCTCTCTCCTCTCTCTCTCTCTCCTCCGTCTCTTTCATTTTTGTCACTGTCTCTCTCTTACTTCCTCGCTCGCTGTCTTCCACTGTCTCTCTTTTTCTCGAAGAAGAAGGTATGTTAAGTAGGAAGAAGGTTGAACAATGGCTTTTAGCCAATAATACTGTTGGAAAATAAAGTAGCACTGTTACTGTCATTGTCTTATTTTCCAAGCCTCCTTGCCTCTGTCTCCTCTGTTCTTTCCCATCTTTATACCGCCACCCTTCTCCAACCCCGACCTTTGAATTCAAACAGAGAGAAAATAAGACGTCGGTTTTTCCAATGGGAAGGTATGTGGTTCGATCCTGCCTGGGTACCTCCCCGCCTGATTGGTAACAGGTGGAGATTGTGTGTGTGTGTGTGTGTGTGTGTGTGTGTGTGTGTGTGTGTGTGTGTGTGGTGTGTGTGTGTGTGTGTGTGTGTGTGTGTGTGTGTGTGATGTGTGTGTGTGCGCGCGCGCGTGTAACTCTGTGTGTGTGAGTGAGTGTGTGTGTGAGCCTGTAACTCTGTGTGTGTGTGTATGTGTGTGTGCGTGTGCGTGTGTGTGTGTGTGTGTGTGTGTGTGTGTGTGTGTGTGTGTGTGTGTGTGTGTTCAAATCTCTCAGGCATAATCACGTATGCTGACCTGTCAGTACCTACATTCCCTCTATGTACATACGCAAGCAAACTATCAAATATGCACAGTAAAGATCCTGTCAGTATCCGACGTCTCTGATAAGACAAACATCATCGTCGTCATCGTCATTGTCATCATCATCATCATCATCATCATCATCGTCGTCGTCGTCACCATCATCATCGTCACCATCATCATCATCATCATCATCATCATCATCATGATGTGTCCTGCTGCATGGCGTTGGCAATCATGGCCCTCCATACGAATCTCTTCTTTATCGCTGCAACTACATCTCCCCCACCTTCTCTGTCTTCATCCAGTCCACAAGTCCGTACAGTATTTTCTCCCTGGATCTACCTGCTGCTATTTTCCCCCAGCTTTCCTGTTGTGACTAGGCACTCTAATCTATCTTGCCTCATAAAAATGTTATAGATGTTGCTTGCCTTTAGCTGATCTTCTTCATCGGTGGTTTATGGAAACACGAAAACCCTCAGCATGCCCGTCCACTGAAGACGGAGTATGCAGACTGCGCAGTGTGCAGCATACCGCCTGCACAGTGTGGGCAAAACAATATTCGATACACGAGTCAGAGAAAAGTCGGAAGCAAAAGAGAGAGAGAGAGAGAGAAAAAAAAAACACACTGATAAATAAAAACAGATGAAACGAAAAATAAACAAATAAATAAATAAATAATTGTAATAGTGAAATAAAGATGATGATGAATAATATAATAATAATAATAATGATGATGATGATGATGATGATGATGATAAAGAAGATGATGATGATAATAAAATAATAGCAATAATAATAATAATGATAATAATAATAGTAATGATAATAATAATAATGATAATAAAAATAACGATAACAATAGTAATAATAATAATAATAATAATGATTAAGATGATGATAGTGATAAAAGTAGCAACAACAAACGATAATGATAATAATAATAATAATAATAGTAGCAGCAGCAGCAGCAGCTGCAGCAGTAGTAAGAGTAGTAGTAGTAATAATAGTAGGAGTAGTAGTAGTAGTAGTGAGGATGAAAATGATAATGGTGATGATAATAATAATCATAATGATGATGATGATAATAATAATGATGATAATAATAATAATAACAATAATAATAATAATGATGATGATGATGATAATAATAATAATAATAATGATACATCGCACTCTTATTATAATTTCCTCCATTCTTTCTCATCCCCCACCCCCACTCTCCAATCTCCCTCACGCTAACACTCACCCAACTCCTTTAAGTCAAACAAAGAAAATTTTTTTTTTTAAAAGAAGTGGCGCCAGCGAGCAAGCAACCTGTGTGTCATTAACCCTTTGACTCCATCACCCTATCCCCCAGCATCCTGCATGGAATTGTCGGTCATAATAGAAAAGCAAAAAAAAATTAACTCTTTCACTCCTGGCAGGAAGCTGGTGGATATATAGGGTGAAGGAGTGTGAAAGGGCAGAAAACTTAACCCTTTTCACTCCATCACCCTATCCACCAGCACCCTGCATTGTCGGTCATAATAGCAAAGCAAAAAAGTTAACTCTTTCACTTCTTGCAGGAAACTGATGGATAGGATGAAGGAGTGTAAAAGGACAAAAACTTAACCCTTTTTACTCTCTCACCCTATCCACCAGCTTCCTGCATTGTCGGTCATAATAGCAAAGCTAGAAAATTAACTCTTTCACTCCTTGGAGGAAGCTGATGGATAGGATGAAGGAGTGAAAGGGCAAACAAAAATTAACCCTTTCTACTCCATCACCCTGTCCACCAGCTTCCTGCATTGTCGGTCATAATAGCAAAGCAGAAGAAATTAACTCTTTCACTTCTTGCAGGAAGCTGGTGGATAAGGTGAAGGAGTGAAAGGGCAAAAAAATTAACGCTTTTTACTCCCTCACTCTATCCACCAGCTTCTTGCAAAAACTTAACCCTTTCACTCCCTCACCGTATCCACCAGCTTCATGCATTGTCGGCCATAATAGCAAAGCAAAAAAAAAACAAAACCTTTCACTTCCTGCAGGAAGCTGGTGGATAGGGTGAGGGAGTGAAAGGGTTAAGTGGGGTTTTTGTTGTTGTTGTTGTTGTTTTTTTTGCAGGTTATGGCCAGGTTGCGGTAGTGGCGAAAGGGTTAAACAGGCTGTTGAGGAAAAAGCTGTCGAAGCAGCCAAGCAGAAATAAAAGCTGTGTGCAGTGTTACAATGGGAGGGCCTGGCCCTAACCACTTCATTAACACGCTCGCCTCTTTCGCTCTCATTAATAAAACAACATGTGGGGGGGGGGGCGGTGCTGAGGGATGGGGGGGGAGGGGAGTGCATTGATTTAGATCGCCTGCGTAGAGGGTGTAGTACAGCCTCTGTGTAATGGTTGGTGGTTGGTCGATCGATGCGTGGAGAAAAAAAATTCAAAAGTTTATCATTTACGTCGAATTTAGGCTGCAACACTTAACATGAGGTTTGGGTGGGGATGGAATTACAGGATTTGTCAAATTCGTGGGAACAGTGTTCTTTTATTTTCATTTCTTTGAGGGTTTGTTTTTTTTTTCCTTTCTTTCTTTTCTTTTTTTTTCTTTCTTTCTTTTTTCGTTTTCCTTTCTTTCTTTCTTACTTTCTTTCTTTCTTTCTTCCTTGATTTCTTTCCATCTCCCTCTCTCTTTTTCTTTCCTTCTTTCTTTCCTTCTTTCTTTCTTTCTTTCTTTCTTTTTCATTCTTTCTTTCTATTGTTTTTTTAACTATTGATCTGCATGATCGACAATGAGGAGAAACCATAGAATGCCATAGATATTGTGTCACATATTGGCACGTTTATATCTTCTACTATATCTCCAACACCGTAATTCTGTTGAAATTACTAATCAATTTATAGATCAATCAGTCTTACAATATTTCAACGGGAATTCTTTAGCAACAAAACCAAATACACAGCATCAATATCACACACACACACACACACACACACACACACACACACACACACACACACACACACACACACACACACACACACAACACACACACACACACACACACACACACACACACACACACACACACACACACAAATCTCCTACATACATACACAACACATTAAGTAAGTCTTTGCAACGAATTGCCCGAATATGTCTGTTACTGAACCAGTGAGTGGATAAAGTGAGAGAGAGAGAGAGAGAGAGGGAGGGGGGAAGAGGGTGAACGAAACAGAGACAGTGAGACCGAGAAAGACAGAGAGACAGAGACACAGAGAGAAAAAGAGCGTGTGTGTGTGTGTGTGTGTGTGTGTGTGTGTGTGTGTGTGTGTGTGTGTGTGTGTGTGTGTGTGTGTGTGTGTTTGTGAAAGTGTGTGTGTGTGTGTGTGTGTGTGTGTAGGTGTGCGCGCGCCTGCTTGCACAGCACGTTTGTCTTGAGTGATCTTTTTTGTTAAATACATGCTTTGTGACACAATGCCATAGCACAGCAATATATGTTAAACCTTTTAACAATCATTGGTATTGACCTTTTTCACAGATAGATATAAAAAAAAAAAAAACATGACAAGATTCTTATCATGGTTTGTCCATCTTTCTACTCTGGCACGCGAGCCACACGCGAGTTTCCGGACTTAGGAAGACCAGGGGGGAGGGAGGGACGGGGGAGGGGAGGGGTGTGAGGGAGGGAGGGGAGGAAAAGGAAGGAGGTCAGTTGAGAAGCAGAGGGTGTTCTGGTCTGGCGTGAGTGAGCCTTGATAATAGTGCATCATAGACTGCATTTACACAGGCAACGCCGTTTGACGAGTGGTAAAGACATTACCGTCTGGGCGAGACGTATGGAGGGTGAGTGAGCCTGCTTAGAAATAAAAGAGGCAGTGGGAGGGAGGAGTAGAAATAGGTGGGGGATAGGGGAAAGGAGGGAAGGAGAGAGAAGAAAAAGAAAAAGACCCCCCAAAAAAATTGTAAAAAGACAAAAAGAAATATCAGTTTAAGAGCTGTCCTGTCTTCTTCTCCTATTCCTTTTCTGAAGGGATAGACAGGCATGCAGATAGAGAGGCAGACAGTAAGTGTGACAGGCAGAACATGGAAGACCTGTATGCTTACTGTTACTGTTTTCTTTAAAGCCCAGCCGACTGCATAGAGCCATATCAGGGCTATAACCCCTTTCAAAACATGCACAACATTTCAATCAATAAAAAAAAAAAAAAAAGGAAGAAAAGAAAATTAAGTACACATATCAATGCTTTCGCATAGAATTCAAGGAGACACCCCTGGCGTTGAACACTCCGTCTAATTCATCACATGGGATCCTAAAAAACACACCTGAACATAAACGCAAATAAGGACACCAAAACGCAATAAAAACGGGTCCAAATTACTCAGAATTGCCTCTGCATATCTCATTTTCATAGAACCAAAATTTGCGCTTGATACATAATTATACCCAATCATTAATCCTAGGAGAAAGTGTGTAATTCTTTATAGAACGCATACAGGTGAATGGGACAGTAAGGCAGAAAATGGTTGGAAGAAATGTCAGAAAGCAAAGGAGGAAGAAAGAAACAAAGAGAGTGACAGAAAAGAGGAAATTTCTAGCGCAAAATTTCCAGAATGTGGGGATACTATTTATATTGAAAGAGCCTCCAGCATCCCCACAGGGGAAAGTGGACAGATAAAAGAAAGAAGAAAGAGACAGACAGACAGATAGACAAAAAAACAGACAGACAAGACAAGCAGACAAACAACCAGACAGAGACACAGTACAGACAGACTTACAGAGACAGATAAAGAAAGAGAAAGAAGAAGAGGGAGAATTTCGAAATGCGACGTTTGCCTGATAGAAATGTGACTGAGCTGTA
>CM060313.1:94836477-94841477 GCA_030674185.1 Monoplex corrugatus | reverse complement strand
CAAACCTTTGTGTTCTGCGTTCTCTGGATTTTAGTGTTGTGAACTGACCAACCCACACACCAACCTGCAAGTGTCTTCCTCTCCTGCCTGGCTCGCAATTATGGACCCGTCTTTTATAAAACAAATTGGACTGACACTTTTTAAACACAGCAAATGCTACCTCGGTGGAGGCGTCTACCAGCGCATACGTACATTGGGGCTGTGTAGCAAGCCCCGCACTGCGCGATCCTGTCGTGGTGGACGTCTCCACCGTCTTTGGCACAACCTGCCTCCTGCCCGACGCCACTTTTCGTCTCCTGCTTCTTCTTCTCCTCCACTGCCGCTGCTGCAAGCTTTGTCTCCTCCTCTGCCGTCTTCGCCTTCGCCTTCTGTCCTGATGGTGCCGCCTTCGCCTTCTGTCCCGCCGGTGCCGCTCTCGCCTTCTGTCCCGTTGGTGCCGCCTTCGTCGCCACCTCAGCCGCCACCATATGACTGTGATAGGCTGAAACTATGCCTTTTTAATGCTCAGTCGGCATGCACTGGTGACAAAGCCGATGTTATTGCTGACTTTGTCGCAGATGAGCATGTTGACATTGCTTTTATCACGGAGACATGGCTTAACCCCCTTGGTCACGAACCTATACTTGCTAGCCTCACTCCGAGTGGTTACAGGCTTGCTTCTTTCCATCGCTCATCCCGAGGTGGCGGTATCGCCATCCTCTACAACGACTCACTCCATTCCCGCCTATCTTTCTCGCAGTCTCTGCCTTTCTCCCATCCTTCTTTCGAGCACGTTGAAGTATCCTTCCAATCCACCCCTCACCCCATCACCTTCTCCTGTGTCTATCGACCCCCACCTAGCTCTGCCAACAAACTCACCACATCCATGTTTCTCTCTGACTTTGACCAATTGCTTGACCACTACTGCCTCTTACCTGGAAATCTCATCATTCTAGGTGATATCAATGTCCACTATGACAACACTCACCGTTATGACACAAGACATATCATCAACTCTCTGTCCAATCACAATATGATTCAACACATTTCTGAACCAACCCATCAAAAAGGTCACATTCTTGACTGGATCATTTCTCGTGATCATCACAATTCCGCTACTGACAACTGCTTAGTTCTTTCTACCCGTCTAACTTCAGCCCTTCCATCTGACCACTCTGCAATTCTCTGTTCTCTCGACATTTCTCCTCCTTCCCGTACCATGCGCACAGTGACTCGACGCAATCTCAAATCTATCGACCTCTCCACATTTTCATCTGATGCCTCCCGTCTCCTTTCTGAAAAGTCACATAACCTTGCCGATGAATTCTATACTACTCTCCACCATCTTCTGGACACTCATGCTCCAGCCACAACCCGTCTTTTACCTGACCGCCCCCCTACCCCCTGGCTCACTCATGAGATCGCCTGTGCAAAACGTGCCCGCCGCAGAGCAGAGCGCCGCTGGCGCAAATCCAAACTCACTGTACACAGGCAACTTTTCCAAGCCTCTAAAACAAAAGTATCCACCCTCATTGCATCAGCAAAAACAAGCTATTTCCAAACCAAAATCCTGAATGCCTCTTCTTCAAAAGAACTCTTTACAACCATGAATCATCTCCTTGGCACACGAAAAGATTTACCTCTCCCAACAAAACATACAAATGAAGAACTCCATCTGTATTCTCCAACTATTTCACCACCAAAATACAAACTCTTCGTGACAGGCTTGACAGGACACCCTGTCAACCATGCCCACCTGACCCTTCCTTCTCTGGCACACCTCTTACTACTTTTACCCCAGTCTCACAAGAAGAAATTCTCAACACAATCAGATCCATGTCGTTCAAAACCTGCGAACTGGATCCTCTTCCAGGTTCTGTCTACGCCGACTGTCTCCCTACTCTCCTCCCATTCATCACTGACATCATCAACACTTCTCTTCAAACTGGAACTGTCCCAGATTCTTTCAAGTCTGCTATTGTTCACCCTCTCCTCAAGAAACACAATTTAGATCCAAATGAACTGAAAAATTACCGGCCTATCTCTAATCTCTCTTTCTTGTCAAAACTCCTTGAAAAAGTCGTCCTCAACCAGCTGAACTCTCACCTGTCTGCCAACAATCTCCTCAATCCTTTCCAGTCAGCCTACCGCCAGTGCCATAGCACTGAAACTGCCCTACTACACATTCTCAACAATCTCCTCCTTGCAACTGATACTGGCAAAGTCTCTCTCCTCACACTCCTTGATCTGTCTGCAGCCTTTGATACCATTGATCATGGTATTCTCCTTTCTAGACTTCATCATACTTTTGGCATCTCTGACATTGCTCTGTCTTGGTTCACTTCATACCTATCAAACAGAAAACAAACCGTTCTCATCAATGGCACTTACTCTCAACCTGCATACCTGACCTGTGGTGTTCCACAAGGATCTGTCCTTGGCCCTGTTCTTTTCACTCTTTACACCTCCCCCCTGTCCACCATCACCAACTCCCATTCTATAAAACACCACTTCTATGCTGATGACACCCAACTTCAAGACAGTGACTCACCTGATAATATACAGCGCCTGTTGACTCGCACCACTGAGTGTTACTCGGACATTAAGAACTGGATGACACACAATAGACTTCAGCTTAATGACGACAAAACAGAAGCTATCCTCATTGGCACCCGTCAGAAACTTTCTCAGCTGCCTCCTCTTTCTCTCCCATTATGTAACACATCAGTCCCAATTTCTGATTCAGCTAAAAACCTTGGTGTCTGCATTGACTCTACCCTCTCCATGAACAACTTTGTTTCTCAAACTGCCAGATCCTGCTACTATCATCTCCATCGTATAAAGCTGATCAGGAAGTATCTCTCTGTCGAAACAACTGCAAAACTCGTTCTCTCCTTCATAATGTCTCGCATTGACTATTGCAATTCACTCCTGTCTGGTCTTCCTGCCTCCACCATTCACATCCTACAGCGCATTCAAAACAATGCTGCACGCCTTGTACTCAAAAGAAAAAAGCTGACCACATATCTCCTCTCCTGGCACAACTTCACTGGCTCCCTGTATCAAAGCGCATACAGTACAAACTAGACACCATGTGCTACAAAAGCCTCAATAACGCAGCCCCCGATTACCTGTCAAGCCTACTTGAGATCTATGTTCCCTCACGTACCCTCCGCTCTGCCTCTGATCCTCTGACTCTTCGCTTTCCACGCACTAAGCTCAATACCTATGGTCCACGAGCCTTCTCTGTTTCTGGTCCACTCTCCTGGAACAAACTTCCTCTCTCAGTCCGTCAGCAACCTACTTTTGTCTCCTTCAAGTCCGCTCTCAAAACTCACCTTTTCTCTCCTGCATAAAATCCTAACCTCACTCAACCCTCCCCTCTGCAGCCTGTCTCCGCTCGGAGGGAATCACATGGTTATAATATATAATTGTATGCTATGCCTCTATAATTTTCCATTGCTTTTATTCTTGCTTTTATTGCTTTTATTCTTTCTCCCCATTTATAGCCATGCGTGTGTGTGGGTGTGTGTGTGTGTGTGTGTGTGTGTGTGTCTGTATGTGTGCGTGCGTGTGTGTGCGAGCGTGCGTGCCTGCGTGTGTGTCTGCTTCAGCGCTTAGATTTGATTTTATCAAGATTTTGCGCTATATAAATATTGTAATTGTTGTTATTGATTAGACACGAACAGGTCTACGCAATATGGCGATGTGGGATATCGGAAAAAAGTCTCCACCCTTTACTAACCAGTTGGGAGTTAACCCGACAGGATCGAACCTATACCCTCTGATCAGAAATCCGATGTCCTAGTCACTTGAGTATGGCACATGTCGTAGGAAGTTGTTTATGGGATGTGGAAAGAAAAACGAAACAGCTCAAGATGGCTTCATTGCACTCTGGGACACACCTAAGTTTATGTAACAAGCCGCATGGATGCGCCACAGAAGACGACTTATTTCGTCCTCAAGACGTAACTCCAGTTGTGACGGCGAACGAGAAGAAGGAGAAGAAGGAAAATGAGAAGAAGAAGAAGAAGAAGAAGAAGAAAGAAGAAGAAGAAGAAGAAGAAGAAGATGAAGATAGATGATGATGATGATGATGAGATGATGATGACGACGATGATAAAGGAGAAGCTCCTTTGCATTCAGAGAATTTCATATACTTTCCATCTAAATCTGCCACCAATGAATTGACATTTGTTAACAACAAACACCGCCAGGGTGCGAATGGGACCTGGAGCACCAATGCCTCGTCACTCTCCGGACAATCACCTCCCAAGCTCCCGACGCCACTCGATAGTCATTTCATCAAACGAATAAACGAAAAAAAAAAAAAAAAAAAAATGTAGGGAGGGCTTTCCATGCGTTGCATTTCCCATTTGGACCCAGCCGTCAGTCACCTTGTTTACAAACCGAATGGCAAAACGGCGAGATAACAAGCCTCAGGACATATCCACACAACGCACACCAACCATGTCCAGCCCAGCCTCCGAGACTAAGAATGGAATGGAATGGAATCTTTATTAATGTCTGTTCACAATGGTGATTTTAGACACACATACACACACACATACACACACACACACACACACACACACACACACACACACACACACACACACACACACACACACACACACACACACACACACACACACACACACACACGTAGCGAGAAAAAAAAACGAAAAAAAAGATGGGGGACGGGGATGGGAAGGGGTAGTGATAGTTTGAATGTAAGAAGGGGAACAATAACAATTAAGAATTCAGAACATTAAGTTAACTGTCAATCAATAACAGACAACAATTAATTAAAAGTTAACAGTGTCAATCAATAACAGACAACAATTAATTAACTCTTCATAACAATCTGCCAACAGGGGATCTGAAAATCAGCTGGACTACAGAAATAATATCATTATTTTTGTTGTAAAGGATATCTCTAGAGTCAGTACATGAAAAATCGAGATTGTTATTTCTATATGTCGTAAGTAAAATAGGACATTCAAAGAGCAGATGGTGGA
>CM060313.1:94823977-94826477 GCA_030674185.1 Monoplex corrugatus | reverse complement strand
GTGTAAATGCGTGCGCGTGTGTGTTTGTGTGCGTGCGTGCGTGCGTGTGTGTGTGGTTGTGTGTGTGTGTGTCTGTGCGTGTTTGTGTGTGTGTTGGTGTGTGTCTGTGAGTTCGTGTGTTTGTTTTACTTTTATTGTTGTTGTAAAGCGCTTTGTGCAAGTGGAAAGCGCTCATAAATAACCATTTATTATTATTATTATTATTATTATTATGCAAGGGCTCTCTCTCTCTCTCTCTCTCTCTCACTCTCTCTCTCTCTCTCTCTCTCTCCCCTCTCTCTCTCTCTTTCACTATCTCTCTTTCTCTCTTCTGTCTCTCTGTCTGTCTCTCTCTCTCTCTTCTCTTTCTTTCTGTCTCTGTCTCTCTGTCTTTGTCTCTCTCTCTCTCTCTCACTCTCTCTCTCTCTCTCTCTCTCTCTCTCTCTCACACACACACACAGAGGCACACACATCTCATCTCGTCTTATTTATAGATATTGGTGAAGTGGTTATGTTCTCACGATAGGCGGAAGATGAAAGAGCGATGTCATAAAACACTTGATGTAAAATGAGTCGATGATGCACTTCGTCTGAGAAGACCTTGAGGGCACATGAAGATGATGACGCTGAGATGTACATAGTTCATTCACATGCAAGCGAAATTAGCTTAGAGTGCATAATACCGGGTGTGCACTGCACCGATTTGACACCGTGGATAACATACCTTGTTGTCAAGTCTGTATTCATATATGTTTATTAGTTCATTATTTAATGACATTGTGGATGATAAATTCTGTATTTATTTGTGTGTGTTTGTGTGTGTGTGTGTAGTTTTGTGTGTGTGTGTTGTGTGTATTGTGTGTGTGTGTGTGTGTGTGTGTGTGTGTGTGTGTGTGTGTGTGTGTGTGTGTGTGTGTGGTGTGCGTGCGTGCGTGTGTGCGCGTATATGTGTGTGTGTGCATGTGAGTGTGTGCGTGCGTGCGTGTGTGTGTGTGTGTGTGTGTGTGTGGTTCGTTTGTTTTTCTCAGTGAAAGTCAAAAGTTAGATGGCGTATGAACCTTCATTTCAACACATTAGAAAGGAAAATAATGAAACTGAGCACGCGAAGAAGAAATGTAGAAAGATGCAAGTTGAAAATTCTAGGTCAGATCAGACGGCCAGAATGACTGAACTTGTTGTAATGATTTTTTTTTTCAGAGACAGAGTATAGCTTGTAGTTTGTTCAAAGGAATTTTATCACACTCGGGCAAATTCATGTGCTTTGTTTCCAAACGTGCCAGCGATTATCTGACCGACCTCCTTGAGCTTGGGCAAAACCATACGCGCTGGCAAGTTCTTGATATAGAAAGAAAGGGTGGTGGTGGTGTTGGAGATGGGACCTATGAAACTCTAAGCTGACACCACCAGAATGACTAAAGCTTGAAGATGAGCAAGCAGACAGATCAGTTCTCATTTGATGTGCTGAGATTGAACTCGAGACATCGAGTATTGGATCCATGGCTTTGTCAAAAGTATCAACCAGATAGCCTCAAAATGCAGAACAACTCCTTACACTGGTGACAGAGAGCAAGGCAAAAGAAAGGAAGAAAGGTGTGTGGAGAGAAAAGAGACTGGAATCTGTCTAGCTCTTGCTATCAGTTTGTACAAGAAGAAAGAAAGAAAGAAAATAGTAGAAAAAAAACGATAGAAAGAGAAGAAGGGGAAAAAAGAAAGATAAAAAGAAAGACAGAAAGAAAAAGTAATAAAGACAGAAATAAAGACAGAAATAAAGACAGAAAGAAAGACAGAAAGAAAGAAAGACAGAAAGAATAAGAGGAAAGATGGGTTGGGTGTAACATACAACACGATGGTCAATTGATTTTGATACTCTCTCATTCCATTCTGAAAATAAACTATTTAATATAATTAAACACACACACACACACACACACACACACACACCACACACACACCCACACACACACACACACACACACACAATACACAAACACACACACACAGTACAAACACATACACGCACGTACATACACACACACACACACAAACACAAACGCACATGACACACACACACACACACACACACACACACACACACACACACACACTATCTCTACATATAGCCGATATGAAACAGTCTCCCTATCCCCACCCACTGTTTTTTGTAACCAAAGGAAGATTGAAAGAGTGATGTGCGATTATCCTTCACCTCAGTGATTGTCTCACAGATAGCCAGGGTGACATTTTGCCCAGAACAGAAGGCGCTGAGTCGTTGAGCTGCACAGAAGGCGCTATCACTTGCAGCATCACCGCCATTGTTGATGGGGGCCCAGGGGTCGCCACTGCCATTCACACAAGGGCCTGCACTCGCTGACATTTCCTGGCTTCCGGTTGTTCCGCCATTTTGAAGCCTGAGCCATTATCAGCTTCCTCTTTCGCTGTCTCGTTTATAGCTCTGAGGCGCGTTTCTTACACGCTAAAGTTTTCGCGAGATACGCTACGTATAAACGTTTCTTTGTTCCAC
>CM060313.1:94801477-94803977 GCA_030674185.1 Monoplex corrugatus | reverse complement strand
TTTTGTTTTTGTTCTTTATCATCAGCAGGGTCGTAGCAAGAGTCGTGGATGTATTCTCTTTTTTCTTTCTTTTTCTTCTTTTCTATTTCTCTCTCTCTCTCTCTCTCTCTCTCTCTCTCTCTCTCTCTCTATCTTCTCTCTTCTCTCTCTCTCTCTCTATCTGTCTCTTTCTCACTCTCCTCTCTCTATCTATCTCTGTCTCTCTCTCTCACTCACCTCTCTCTCTTCTCTCTACCTCCTCTCTCTCTCTCTCTCTCTCTCTCTCTCTCTTTTCTTCGTCTCCTTCTTTTTCTACAACTACTAATACTGCTGCTGCTATTTCTACTGCTGCTGCTGCAGCTACTTCTTCTTCCTCTCCCCCCCCCCCCCCTCTTCTTCTTCGTCATCTTCTTCATCTTCCTCTTCGTTTTCTTCTCCTTTGTCTTTATTCCCAAGCGATATTGCATTATTTATGTTTAATTTAATCAGCATTGTAAACCCACAAGTGCAAGTAATAATAAATGGAAATGCTTATACTCTCATGCATATCGCACATATCCACGCAGCATCACACAAACATACATACGCATACACACGCACGCACACACGCACACACACACACGCATACACTCACGTACATTCACATGTACGTAGCAAACACAAACACAAACGCACTCACACACATACACACGCAGACATACGCACACACACGCACACACACACACACACACACACACACACACACAACACTCTCTCTCTCTCTCTCTCTCTCACACACCGCACACACATACACAGTCTCTCTCTTTCTCTCTCTCTCTCTCTCTCTCTCTCTCTCTCGTCTCACACACACACACACACACACACACACACACACACACACACACACACACACACACACGCAGATACACACACACAATTACCTGTCGTATCATCTATTGAAATCAGTGTCGTAACAGCTAATTCGGTCCTTAACAATAGATGACCTATGTCCATACTTATGAACATGGACGATCGGCAACAAGGTTTTCGTTGGTAGTAGTAGTAGTAATTGTAGTAGTGTAACAGCAGCAGCAGCAGCAACAGCAGCAGTAGTAGTAGTAGTAGTAGTAATATAGTAGTAGTAGTAGTAGTATATATAGTAGTAGTAGTAAGTAGTCGTAGTAGTAGTAGTAGTAGTTTCTTTGTCACAGTGGATATGAAACTCAGGCTGCTCTCCCCTTCGAGAGCGTGTTGCTGCAGTGCGGCACCACCTGTCTTTTTTTTTTTTTTTTTAAATAAGACTTCAGAACGGCAGGAAGGCTTATTGGCCTTCAAGGAGAGGGACCTGGAAAATCAACCTGTCTCTCGAATGTTTTGTACCAGGGCAGCTGGGCTCATGCCCTGCTCTTCACGATTTTCAACTGCTGTGGGATCTTGAGCGTGCGCAGGGCAGAAGGTAAGCAAGGGGGGCTGGGTTTTTTTCCCTTTCGACGAAGGACTAGACGTTCAGTTCAATTTTCCGGTCAAACTGAGGACACAAAGCCTAGGCCTCAATGGGAAAGGAACCCTGGAACCTTGAATTTAGTTATTGGCAGGCGAACGTCTGAACCATTCTGCCACTCTTCCAGTTCAATTCAATTCAATTCAATCCAGCCCAATCCAGCCTTGTCCAATCCAATCCAATCCAATCCAAATCAATCTAATCCAATCCGATCCTCTCCACTCCACAAGCAGAGCCCGAGATGCAGGAGAAGGTGTACTGGCTGATGTTACCTGAAGTGACTGTCTAATCTCAGAAACAATCATCGGAGGTACAACAGCCTCTGGTGCTGTTCCGTGCCTGCTTGGTGCTGAAGAGGAGATGGCCAGGGGCAAGCACCATTGTCACTCATTTGTTCAGAGTCAATTATCACCCCTTGGCAAAGCTCTTTTATCGCGGGAGGAGCAGAAGGTGCTGTCTCACAGACGATCTATCTTGATTCAGTGTCGAATGTTGCTTGCCTGGCAAGCCAGCTAGGGGCCTGAAATGGATTTTTTTCCCTGTTTGTCTGTCTGTGGTGTGTGTGTTGTGTGTTGTGTGTGTGGTGTGTGTGTGTGTGTGTGTGTGTTGTGTGTGTGTGTGTATGTGTGTGTGTGTGTGTGGGTTGGGTGGGTGTGTGTGTGTGTGTGTGTGTGTGTGTGTGTGTGTGTGTGTGTGTGTGTGTGTGTGGTGTGTGTGTGTGTATGTTGTGTGTGGTGTGTGTGTGTATGTGTGTGTTGTGTGTGTGTGTGTGTATATGTGTGTGTGTGTTGTGTGTGTTGTGGTGTGTATGTGTGTGTGTTTGTGTGTGTGTGTGTGTGTTGTGTGTGTGTATGTGTGTGTGTGTGTGTTTTGGTGATGTGTGTGTTGTGTGTGTGTGTGGATTGTGTGGGTGTGTGGATGGGATAGATTGGGGTGGAAGGAGTAGGGAAATGAGTATGAGAAAAGAGATATGAGGGTCATAGAATAGTATTAGTGAGTGAGTGTGTGTGTGTGTGTGTGTGTGTGTGTGTGTGTGTGTAT
>CM060313.1:94791477-94793977 GCA_030674185.1 Monoplex corrugatus | reverse complement strand
CACACACACACACACACACACATACCATACACACACACGCATACGCGCGCACACTCTTTCACTGAGACACAAACTTACATAGCGGACACACATACACCACAAACACACACAAACACACGCACACACATACACACACACGAGACACACACACACACACACACACACACACACACACATACACACACACACACACACACACACACACAGACACACATTCACACATACAAACACATGACAGACCAATAGTGTACCCTTTAAATCTTTATCATCTGCCGTCTCCTATCAGTAGAGAATGCAATCTCAGGTCTGGCGACCTTTCCCTCAGATCCCAGTGACCCACATCATGTTACACACAAGACAAATTTACTGTGGACCCACGTGAAACCAAACCCATATATATATACGAATGACAGAAAATTGCTTTGAGTTTCACGTCAGAAAACCGTTATCAAGAGGTGAATGCGAATCGTCATCAGTTCTAGATTTCAGTCAGTCAGTCTACAGGATCACTTCCTGGAATGTTGGCTACCCAACACTGCTCTCCGGGTCTCTGTTCTCCACATCTGTCTTTCCTCAACCAGGTTGAAAATCTCTGGACTTGTCCACTGTTTGATGTTTCCTAAGTAATCTGTTCGTGGTCTTCTCTTTCCTCTGTTGGCCTCGACTTATTTTTTAAGGATGTCCTGTACAAAGTTTCTCCGAGTTTTCAGCTCGTCGAGTGTGCTCTTGTCACTTCTCTTGTCTTTCCAGTTCATCCTTAAGAGACGTCTATAGAAAGACATTTCAGTTGAATTTACATGTATTGTATTTTGTGTGTTTGTTTGTTTTTTTTTCTTTTTGAGGGTCTGTCCTTACTTCTCCGTATGTCAAATGGTCCAGACCGAATATCTCATTATTCTCGTTCTAAACGTTGTGTTCTAGATGAGAAAATTTTAATTCACGTGTGAGCTTAATCCATCAATCCATCGTTCTCTTGTGTTACGTAATGTTTTGATTAAAGACTGAAAATGTGTAATATCGATGCTCTTCTTTTTAATGTATTGATTGAGGATGTAGAGTACAAGTTCGCCAAGTTTTGATCTGATTCGTCTTTGTTCTTCTCAATTCAATTTAGGTTGCAAAATTGAAACATGTTGTGGGTGGTATTTTTCCCCTCAGATCTGAGTTTCCCTGTTTTACTACCACGAACCTGGAGGAGTGTCAAACGACATTCCTTTCTCAAATCACACTAGTCAGAATTGACAGTACGGAACTGTACCGTATTGCAGAGTTCCATTCATTTGATATACATATATAATTACGATGTTTTTCTTTTGGGGTTTTCTTTCCTTCGTCTTCTCCGTCATCTCTCTCTCTCTCTCTCCTCTCTCTCTCTCTCTCTCTCTCTCTTTTCTTTTGATTTTCTTCTCGTTTGACGTCCAGGAACAAAAGGTGACAAAAACTACAGCTCACCCTTACGCAGGCCGCTTAAGTATAATTAACATAATTAGCCCTCTGAGCAGGGCAAAGAGAAAACTCTCGAGAGGCTAAGCATTTGACATAATGAAGACTAATTACGGGTGGGAGGCGCACAGCGTTGAAAACCATGAACAGACCCTTAGAAAAGACGAGGAAAACGCTCGCAACCGTTCTCAGCCCATTCAGCAGAAAACACAAAACGCGCGGGCCTCGTCTTGATAGTGGGACACCCAGAACCGAGCTAAAAGGCCGAAGAAGAAGAAGACGAGGGGAGGGAAGAGAGGCCAGATTCCTCTTTTGTCCCCCCTTCCAACCCAGATGTTTTCTGGGGTGGCGATGCTTTTGAAGACCCGGACTGGCCGAACAAAGGGAAAATTAGCCGCGTCAAGAGTTAAGTTTATTCCTATATTCAAACGGAGGCAGTGTGTGTGCGTGTATTGCTCGAGGTACGGGTTTATTCAAAGTAAGACTGTTAGCTTTTTTTGTCACCCATTTGGCCCCTGGGGTTCAAGGGGTTGAGGGTGGGGGGTTGGGGTTGGGGGTTGGGGGATGGGGGTTTGGGGTTGAGGGACTTCTTGAAGCGAGAGTATGGAGGTCTTGTGCTGTGTTGTTTACAGGGGACGTTTTCTTTCCCGATCCCCGTTCTCTTCTTGCTATTTCAGATGGTTGCTTTAATTGCGTGTGAAATGTGAGTCTGTATCAAACACTACCTCCAGCCTCGTCACGGGCCGTCTGCCGCGGAATTGAATCTCTGTCTCTCTGTCTCTCTGTCTCTCTGTTTCCGTCTGTCTCTCTCTGTTTTTCTGTCTGTCTCTCTGTCTCTTTGTCTCTGTCTGTCTGTCTGTCTCTCTGTCTCTGTCTCTCTCTGTATGTCTGTCTGTCTGTCTGTCTGGCTCTCTCTCTCTCTCTCTCTTCCTCCCTCCCTCCCTTTTCTGTCTGTCTCTCTTTGTTTGTCTGTCTTTCCGTCTGTCTGTCTGCCTGTCTGCTCTCTTCCCCTCTCTCTCTCTCTCTCTCTCTCTCTCTCTCTCTCTCTCTTCCTCTC
>CM060313.1:94758977-94771477 GCA_030674185.1 Monoplex corrugatus | reverse complement strand
CAAGTCTCGACAGAATACAGGAAGTGACAAGAATCTTGGTGGCATCTACACTGAGAAAGTTTCTGATAGATCCAATCCTTTTCAATTCAAAATAAGAAAGCTGGCAGACTTTGGAAACGTGATCTTTCATGGAGAGAGAAGAGTCAAGAATGAAACCTAAGTTCCTAGCTTTTGGACAGAAAGAGATGTCAGAAGAGCCAACAGTGATAGAAGTTGGAAGTGGAGGATTATAGTCTGAAGAACCAGAAAACAGAAGAGCTTCAGTCTTACTGTCATTAAGTTTTAACATGTTGTCAGTCATCCATGTCCTTACATCATCCGTGCATGTCTGTAGTGTCTGTATGGTACTGTCAATGTCTGCAGGTTTGCATGCCTGTTGAAGCTGTGTGTCGTCTGCAAAAAGCTGGTGACTAACTCCATGGCGCTCATGGCGCTATTGTTTCTGTTATTGCTGTTACTACCACTACTATTGTTTCTGTTATTGCTGTTACTACTACTACTGTTGTTTCTGTTATTGCTGTTACTACCACTACTATTGTTTCTGTTATTGCTGTTACTACCACTACTATTGTTTCTGTTATTGCTGTTACTACTACTACTATTGTTTCTGTTATTGCTGTTATTACTACTACTATTGTTTCTGTTATTGCTGTTATTACCACTACTATTGTTTCTGTTATTGCTGTTATTACTACTATTATTGTTTGTGTTATTGCTGTTACTACTACTATTGTTTGTGTTATTGCTGTTACTACTACTATTATTGTTTCTGTTATTGCTGTTTACTACCACTACTATTGTTTCTGTTATTGCTGTTTACTACCACTACTATTGTTTCTGTTATTGCTGTTATTACCACTACTATTGTTTCTGTTATTGCTGTTATTACTACTATTATTGTTTGTGTTATTGCTGTTACTACTACTATTGTTTGTGTTATTGCTGTTACTACTACTATTATTGTTTCTGTTATTGCTGTTTACTACCACTACTATTGTTTCTGTTATTGCTGTTACTACTACTATTATTGTTTCTGTTATTGCTGTTACTACCACTACTATTATTTTTGCTATTGCTGTTTACTACCACTACTATTGTTTCTGTTATTGCTGTTTACTACCACTACTATTGTTTGTGTTATTGCTGTTTACTACTACTACTATTGTTTCTGTTATTGCTGTTACTAATAATAATACCTAGGACTTATAAAGCGCACTAAGCCACTGGATCTAGGCGCTGGGGAATGGGGGATATAATAGGAAGTCAGTAAATACAAGACTACACAACAACTTACACATCATCAAATGACAATCAAATACATACATACATCATAATCACATAACATAATGATTTACATTCGCAATCTTCAAAATATGCATACCACGCAATTCAATCAAATATCAGATTCATTCCAATTAAACACTTTTCACTCAGTTACTCCATATAAACTATTATTCCACCCCTTCCCTACTACCCCCCACCCCCACGCGCATACACAAAATCCAATTACACATATCAGCCAGCCGACAAGGTGATGTGGGGAAAAGTGATCAGATGTCGAAATACTGCTGGAAAAGGTGTGTTTTCAAGTTTGACTTGAAAGAAGAAATGGACGGAGAGTGGCGTAATTTCTTGGGAAGAGAGTTCCAAAACTGGGGACCGAAATGCGAAAGTGAGCGAAAGCCATGAGATTTGCGGTTATACTGTATCTGCCTGAGGAGTCTTGAATCAGAGGAAGAGCGGAGAGACCGAGATGGAGTATACAAGTGCAGAATATCAGAAATATACTCAGGAGCAGAACCAGAGATAGAATTGAAGCAGATGCAAGCAGTCTTGTACTTAATTCTCTGAGATATTGGTAACCAGTGCAGTTGGTGAAGCAAAGGAGTGCAAGATTGTTGACGGGATGCCTTAAGAATAAGGCGTGCAGCTGAATTTTGAACTTTCTGCATAGGATAGAGAACAGTGTTCGGGCAGCCCATGAGGAGAGAGTTACAGTAGTCAAGTCTCGACAGAATACAGGAAGTGACAAGAATCTTGGTGGCATCTACACTGAGAAAGTTTCTGATAGATCCAATCCTTTTCAATTCAAAATAAGAAAGCTGGCAGACTTTGGAAACGTGATCTTTCATGGAGAGAGAAGAGTCAAGAATGAAACCTAAGTTCCTAGCTTTTGGACAGAAAGAGATGTCAGAAGAGCCAACAGTGATAGAAGTTGGAAGTGGAGGATTATAGTCTGAAGAACCAGAAAACAGAAGAGCTTCAGTCTTACTGTCATTAAGTTTTAACATGTTGTCAGTCATCCATGTCCTTACATCATCCGTGCATGTCTGTAGTGTCTGTATGGTACTGTCAATGTCTGCAGGTTTGCATGCCTGTTGAAGCTGTGTGTCGTCTGCAAAAAGCTGGTGACTAACTCCATGGCGCTCATGGCGCTATTGTTTCTGTTATTGCTGTTACTACCACTACTATGTTTCTGTTATTGCTGTTTACTACCACTACTATTATTTCTGTTATTGCTGTTTACTACCACTACTATTGTTTGTGTTATTGCTGTTACTACCACTACTATTGTTTGTGTTATTGCTGTTACTACCACTACTATTGTTTGTGTTATTGCTGTTACTACCACTACTATTGTTTCTGTTATTGCTGTTACTACCACTACTATTGTTTCTGTTATTGCTGTTTACTACCACTACTATTGTTTGTGTTATTGCTGTTTACTACCACTACTATTGTTTGTGTTATTGCTGTTACTACCACTACTATTGTTTGTGTTATTGCTGTTTACTACCACTACTATTGTTTCTGTTATTGCTGTTACTACCACTACTATTGTTTGTGTTATTGCTGTTACTACCACTACTATTGTTTCTGTTATTGCTGTTACTACCACTACTATTGTTTGTGTTATTGCTGTTTACTACCACTATTATTGTTTCGTTATTGCTGTTACTACCACTACTATTGTTTCTGTTATTGCTGTTTACTACCACTACTGTTGTTTCTGTTATTGCTGTTACTACTACTACTATTATTGTTTCTGTTATTGCTGTTTACTACCACTACTATTGTTTGTGTTATTGCTGTTACTACTACTATTATTGTTTCTGTTATTGCTGTTACTACCACTACTATTGTTTCTGTTATTGCTGTTTACTACCACTATATTGTTTCTGTTATTGCTGTTACTACCACTATTATTGTTTCTGTTATTGCTGTTTACTACCACTACTATTGTTTCTGTTATTGCTGTTTACTACCACTACTATTGTCTCTGCTATTGCTGTTACTACTACTATTATTTCTGCTGTTGTTGCTACTACTACTATTATTTCTGCTATTCCTGGTTCCACTACTACTATTTCTGCTATTGCTGGTTCCACTACTATTATTGCAAGTACTACGGTTTCTGCTATTGCTGCTACCACTACTATTATTTCTGCTATTGCTGTTACTACAACTACTACTACTACTACTACTTCTACTGCTACTACTACTGCTATTATTACTGTTTCCACTATTATTTCTGCTATTGTTGCTGCTTTGACTATTATTTCTGCTATTGCTGCTTCCAATACTTCTATTTCTGCTATTGTTGCTACTACTATTATTATTTCTGCTATTGCTGCTGCTACTACTACTATTGTTTCTGCTATTGCTGCCACTACTATTATGTCTGCTATTGCTACTACTACTACTATTATTTCTGCTATTGCTGCTACTACTACTATTATTTCTACTACTGCTTCCTCCACTACTACTATTTCTGCTTTTGCTGCTACTGCTCTTTATGTCTGCTATTGCTACTTCTATTGCTATTCTGCTATTGCTGCTCCCACTACTAATATTTCTGCTATTGCTGCTTCCACTACTAATATTTCTGCTATTGCTGCTCCCACTACTAATATTTCTGCTATTGCTGCTCCCACTACTACTATTTCTGCTATTGCTGCTTCCACTACTACTATTTCTGCTATTGCTGCTTCCACTACTACTATTTCTGCTATTGATGCTTCCATTATTACTATTTCCGCTATTGATGCTTTCACTACTACTATTTCCGCTATTGCTGCTTCCATTATTACTATTTCCGCTATTGCTGCTGAAACTACTACTATTTCTGCTTCTACTACTACTACTTCTGCTATTTCTGCTTCCACTACTGTTTCTGCTACTGCTGCTTCCACTACTACAATTTCTGCTACTGCTGCTGCCACGTGCCACGACTATTTCTGTTATTGTTGCTACTACTGATACTATTTCTGCTATTTCTGATGCCAGTGCTACTACTATTTATACTACTGTTGCTGCCATTACTACTATGTCTGCACTTGCTGCTGCTGCTGCTGCTTCTGACGTTGGGAAAGAAAATGAAGGAGGGAACAGAGAAGAAAGAGAAGAAGGAGAGGAAGAGAAGAAGGAGAGGAAGAGGAAGAGGAAGAGGAAGGGGAAGGGCATTAAAAGATTATGAATGTAACACGTGCACATGTCATTTCAAAGCGCCAGAGGGCTAAAAACCTTGACAGGCAGCACAACATGTGGAACTACTTGCTGTACAGCCCCTGTAACAACCTGCAACAGAATTATGAAACGTGCCGATCAGTCAGTCAGTCAGTCAGGCAAGGCAGACTGGCAGGCAGACAGGCAGGCAGACAGGCAGGCAGACAGGCAGACAGACAGGCAGGCAGATAGTCAGGTAGTCAGGTAGACCCGGTAGACTTCTGGTGCCTTTTCCTTTTTATCATGATGCTTATCGCGGGCCGTGCTGGTGGCTCTGTGTATAGCGCCGTGGATTGTGGATTTCACGTCTCGAGTTCAATCCTATTTTGCGACGGTAACGCCTGCCAATGCTTGCTGCCTGTCTTGTTTTCGTTTCAGGACCTTGCCAGTGCTGATGTGGGTGGAGCGCATATGGAATGATCCGAGTGCACGCGAATGCGAGCGTGTGTATGTATGTGTGTGTGTGTGTGTGGGGGGGGGGGGGGTTAGGGGAATATTTTCAGTGTGTGTTATTGACTATGTGTGTGTGATCGAATATGTGTACGGGTGTTGGGGGAGGGGGAAGATGGTGTGTGTTGTGTGTGTGTGTGTGTGTGTGTGCGTGTGTGTGTAATGTGTGTGTGTGTTTGTGTGTGTGTGTGTGTGTGTAATGTGTGTGTGTGTGTGCGCGCGCGCGTGTGTGTGTGTGTGTGCGTGACTGCGTGACTGGTGGGCAGAACGTACGTGCGTGTGTGTATTTGATGGTGTGCGTGTGTGTATTTGCGTGCGCGCGTATATGTGTTTGTGTGTGCGCATGTGTGTGTGTGTGTGTCTGTGTGTGTCTGTGTGTGTGTGTGTGTGTGTGTGTGTGTGTGTGTGTGTGTGTGTGTGTGTGTGTGTGTGTGTGTCTGTGTCTGTGTACATGTATGTACGTATTGGCAAATGTGAATGTACACGCGTGCACAAACGAATTCGCATCTCTGCATATCCACCACTGACATGCACATGCGTAAAAACAAACATACCTGAACTCGCCTACACTTTTAGAAAAATCCTGTCACATTCCCTATGCGCACCTGTGATTTGGGGGTAGTTTATAGCTCTCTGAAGACCTGCACAGATCTGTTTTAATCCGTACAGGTGTCAGTCAAATTCATCCTTGGCAGTATTGCTGTAAAGAAAATCACTTAAAGCTTCAGCCACTTGCAGCTGCTTTCCAGACATTTGTCATAAATCTTATCTTTTTGTCTCCTTGGGGTGTGTGTTTAGATGTGTTTTGCTGATGGTTTCCTGGGATGGTTGTCTGTCTTTCTTTTGCGATTCTTGGAACTGCGTGTGTTTTATTCCTTACGTTTGTTTCAGGGTGGTTGTTGTATATATATATGTTTGTGTTGGTTGTTCTCTCTGTCTGTGTGTTTGTTTGTCTGACTATACGGTGTTTCTGTATTTCTGTGTCAGTCTGTCTTTGTTTCTGTTTGTCTGTCTGTGTCTTTTTGTGTCTGTGCATCCCTGTCTGTCTCCCCATTTCTGTCTGTCTCCCCATTTATTTTTTCCTTCTTTTTGTCATCTGATGTGTTTCTGTATCTATCATCTCTGTATTCTGTATCTACCTCTGTCTCTACCAGCCTGCCTGTTTGCCTACCTGTCAGTCTGTCTGTCTCTTCCTCTCCTCCGTCCTTCCTACTTCTGCTATTGATTCTGCTGCTGTTGCCACTGATAGTACTGCTATGACTGCTGTTATTGATACTGCTGTTGTGGCCACTTCTGGTACCTGCTGTGACTACTATTGCTACTGCTGCTGTTGGTTGTTCTAGTATTGTTTTGATTACTATTGCTGTTGCTGCTGTTAGCTGTTCTAGTATTGCTGTGACTACTATTGCTACTGCTGTTGCCACTTTTAGTATTACTTCAGCTGTTACTGCTGCTGTTACCAGTTCTATCATCATCATCATCGGGTGCCTTGCCACATGGCGTTGGCGATCATGGCCTTCCATCTGTTGCTATCCCTTGTTGCCTCAATCATCTCTTCCATCCTCTCTATCCTCAGCTACTCTGCAAGTCCGTCTAGTATCTTCTCTCTGGGTCTACCTGGTGCTCTCTTTCCCTCCAGCTTTCCTGTTGTGACCAGGTGCCCCATTCCCCTTTCCTCATAAAATGGCCTATAAATGTTGCCTGTCTTTTCCTGATCTTTCTTTTGAATGATCTTCTTGTGTCTGCCTCCATCAAGACTGTATCGTTTGTTTTCTTTGCTGTCCATGGAATTCTCAACATTCTTCTTAGAAACTACATCTCGGCTGCCTCAATCTTGTTATTGCTTTGCTTGTTGACTGTCCACGCCTCACAACCGTGGACAGTTCTATACTGCTACGAGTTCTGCTGCTGCTGCTATTCCTGTTGCTATCCTCCTTGCTATATTGCTGCTGTTCTTTTGCAAGCTTGTAGTACTAAGAAATCCAAAACAAGTGTGACTGCCGGCGTTCAAGCAAACAGGAACCAGAAAAAGCACAATGTCAGTTTAGTCCTTTCCTCCCACTGGACGAAGCAGCAGGGAAGTTTCAGTCTTTTTCTCCTAATTTTTGTATTTGATGTTAGTTCGTTTTTGATCTTACGTCTACACTTGACGAAGGCCAGTTGGCCGAAAATTTGCGCCTGTCTTGTCTGGTTGTATTAAATACGTGTTCTGATTTTTTCGTGTTTTGTTTTTGTTGTTGTTGTTTTTTTGTTTTGTTTTTTTTTTGGGTTTTTTTCTGGTTCCTACTTGCAGTACTGTTGTGACCTCTGCTTCTGCCGTTGCTGCTTAGAACTTTTCTTCCTTTTTGTTTTTGTTTTTGTCTGTGTCTCCTTTACTATGTCCTCCTCCTCCTCCCCCTTCTCCTCATTCTTCTCTCTTCGTTGCTGCATGTCAGCAGAGCTTTATCGCGTTATCGGGGTATTGTGATGGTCCTGGGAAGGTTGCGCTGTGTAGCGTAGAGTGTAAGTAGATGAGAGGGAGAGATGAGCAGATGTGAATCATGGCATACGTACTCTCTCACCCGTTCCACGTTCTATATCTCTCCCTCTATACTGCTACCACATTTATATGTCCTGGCTTCTTGTTGCACTGGGTTTACTTCTTCCAGACCAGTTGTTTGTCTGACAAGTTGAAAGTGTCTGTTTGTTCGTTTGGCTTGTTTGTTGTGGTTTGGTTGTTGTTGGTTGGTTTGTTGGTTGGTTTGTCGGTTGGTTTTTGTCGGTTGTTTGGTTGTGGTTGTTGTTGGTTTGTTGGTTGGTTTGTTGGTTGGTTTGTTGGTTGTTTTTGGTTGTTTGTTGGTTTTGTTGGTTGGTTTGTTGTTGTTTGTTGGTTGGTTGTTTGGTTTGTTGGTTTGTTGGTTGGTTTTGGTTGGTTTGTTGTTGTTGTTGGTTGGTTTGTTGTTGTTTGTTGGTTGGTTTCTTGGTTGGTTTGTTGTTTCGTTGTTGTTGTTGTTGGTTGTTTGTTGGTTGTTTGTTGTGTTGTTGGTTTTTGGTTTTTTTGGTTGGTTCTTTTTCGTTGTTGTTTGTTTTGTTTGTTTTGGTTTGTTGGTTGGTTTTGTTGGTTTGTGTTTTTGTTTGTTTGGTTGGTTTGTTTTGTTTGTTGTTGTTGTTTTTTGTTTTTTTTATTTTTATTTTCTTTTCTTTCTTTCTTTCTTTCTTTTTTTTTTTCTTCTTTTTTTGGGGGGTGTTGTTAGTTTTTAAGCATGTTTGTTTGTTTGTTTATTTGTGTGTTTGTGTGTGTGTGTGTTTGTGTGTGTGTATGTTTGTTTGTTTCTGTGTTTGTTTTTGTTCGTCTTTTACGCATGTTTGTTTGTGTTTGTTTGTTTGTTTGTTTTTATTTTTGGTGTTTGTTTTTAGTTTCGTTGCTAGCCTTTGTGGTTTTTGTTGTTGTTTGCTTGCTTGTTTGTTTGTTTGTTTGTTTGTTGCTTTGTTTGTTTCTTTCTGGCTTTCTATCTTTGTTTCTTTCTTTATTTCTTTGTTTGTCGTTCGTTCGTTTGTTTGTTTGTTTGTTTGTCTGTCTGTCTGTTTGTTTGTTTTTATGTGTGTTTGTATATATTTTTCTTTATTTGCTGCTTCCTCATTTGGTTGTTTGGCTTGCCAGTGCATAAGGCTTATGTGCAGACTTATAGCTTACGCCATGAACGTTATGGAGCTTCTCTCATCACATGATACCTGTGGCGTCAGCTTGTAAGATTTATTCTGTTGGCGGAGACACCATCTGGAGAAACTTAAACCCAAACTGAAACTTGTGTTTTTGCAAATGTTCCAGGTTTGTTTTTTTTTTCATGTAAGGACGGTTCGTGGTAACTTCTACTTGGAAATCATTCTGTTTTCAAACACGTACTTTGATCTTATGCTATTTTCATAGTATATTGTATTCTTATTGTTATATTTACTTGTGTTTGGACTTGCGAAATCTGAAAACGATTCTTTTAATCGGAATTCTTTATACAAATATCAAAATTTAAAAAGAAAGTAACATAAAAAATGTATTTTCTGTCAGCCGGTGAACCTGTGTGTGTGTGTGTGTGTGTGTGTGTGTGTGTGTGTGTGTGTGTGTGTTTTGTGTTGTGTGTGTGTGTGTCTGTCTGTCTGTCTGTGGAATAGGAGTGTAAAGATGTAAAGATGCAGAAAGCAATTTTAAGGGGAAGAGGGAGTCGAGGAGAGAAAGACAGAGGAGAAGAGAGAAAAAAATCTGAAGCCCCTCGCAGAAATCGATCTCAGCACTCATATGGCCTCAAGATGCTGCAGAGACAGAGAGACAGAGACAAAGAGAGAGAGAGAGACAGACAGACAGAAACAGACAGACAGAGAGGAGAGAGAGAGAGCGAGACAGGGAGAGAGAAAGAGTGAGAGAGAGAGAGAGAGAAAGAGAGAGCGAGCGAGACAGAGAGAGAGAGACAGAGAGATAGAGAGACACAGAGAGAGAGAGACAGAGAGAGACAGAGAGAGAGAGAGACAGAGAGAAAGACACAGAGAGAGAAAGAGAGAGAGGGAGAAAAAGAGAGGGAGAGCTAGAGAGAGAGAGGGAGCGAGCGAGAGAGAGAGAGAGACAGACACAGAGAGAAAGAGAGAGAGAGAGGCAGGCAGATAGACAGACAGACAGACAAGCAAGCGTACATACAGACAGCAGGCTATACACACACACACACACACACACAAAGAGACAGAGACAGAAAAAAAATGAGACAGACGGACAGAGAGACAGTCAATGATAGAGAAAGAACAGGAGATGAGGAGGGGTGTGTGAACGTGTACATCTGTGAGTGGGCGCGTGTTTATATGAGAGTCTGTCTGTCTGTCTGTCTGTCTGTCTGTATGTGAGTGTGTGTGTGTATATATACGTATTTGTGTGTGTGGTGTGTGTGTGTGTGTGTGTGTGTGTGTGTGTGTGTGTGTGTGTGTGTGTGTGTGTGTGTGTGTGTGTGTGCGTGCGTGCGTATGTGTGAGTATTTGTATACGCGCACGCCTGAATTTATGTATTGTGTTTGCGTGTACGTGTGTATGCATGTATATGTGTACGCGCTCGTGTGTTTATGTATTTTTATCTGTATATGAGTGTGCGTGTGTGTGACAAAAAAAATGAATTGAAATGAGAATCCTCCCCCTCCCACCCACCCTCTACTCAAAACCTGGTAGGGATATTTGGACACAGGCCACCTTGTGAAATGAGGGGCCCTGTGGTATAATACACGAACCTAGTACATTAGAAGTTAGGGTTCGAATCTTGCATCAGACAGACATGTTTCTCTCCATCCATTAGTGGTGGGGTAGGTAGTAGTGTCTTGGATGAGACAGTAGACGGAAGTACCATGTGCTGAACACATTCAGCACACGTTAAAGATCCCATAGCAGCAAAGGGTTGTCCCTTGCAAAATTCTGTAGAAAATTCCCACATTCAAAGGTAGATAGAAATATTCACATACAGGGGGAGGGGGAGGAAAGGAAAGAATGGCGCTGTACTGCGGCGAATAGTAGAATTACAGTTACTGTTTAAATAAATAGATAAATAACTAGTTAAATTAATAAATAAGTCATGAAGTAAATTAGAAAGTAGATCATAAAAATGAATAAATGAATGACCAGAGAGATAAATGCATGAATGAAATAAAATGTAATGAAATAGATCAATCAATAAAAGTGAATGAATAAATCAATATATAAATGAGTTATCAAATAAACAAGCAAATAGATAAATGATGAAAATAAGTAAATGAATAAATAAATAATCCATAAATAAATGAATGAATAAATAAATAAATAAATAAATAAATAAATAAATAAATAAATAGATAAATAACAAATCATATAAATAAATAATAAATAAATAAATAAATAAATAAAAAAATGTAACGTACACCTCTGCCGTTGTGAACTGTAGGTGATCGTACAACAGAAAACATGGTGTAACACAGGGAACTGTTAAAGTCGAACAAAGCGACGGACAAAGAGACAGACAGACAGACAGACAGAAGACAGACTGAAAATCATACAGCAAACTCGGGAGGTAATTACCAAATAACTCCACGTTCATCTGTCTTTACACGCGCAGAAGAAACTGAAGGATTTTATCGACGATATTTTCGAGTGCATTCTCTCTCTCTCTCTCTCTCTCTCTCTCTTCTCTCTCTCTCTCTCTCTCTCTCTCTCTCTCTTCTCTCTCTCTCTCTCTCTCTTTTCAAAGAGAGATTGTTTCATACGGAACGGATTTATCTTATTCAACACTTTATAGGTGGACCTTCACCAAATTTGGGTCTGCCAAGGAGTCACAAAAGCATGAGTTTGGAAGGTAAATTTCCGAGGTCACGGTCACACGGACCAAAAGTTGTGCTCTGCCTAACATCAACACTCTATTAGAAAAGTACATGAGCGGCACAATCCCAGGAATTTCTTGCAACCTTTGAAATTGTTTTCACTTTTGTGACAGTCTACCATTATTCGTGGAGCAGGTGAAGTTTTATTTTAGCCAAAGCTTCTTCAAGGTCATAGTCGAAAAGTACAAAATCCTGATTTTCTGTGATTGTGTGTGTGTAAAAAGAAAGATTGTTAGAATGGCTTGACCACGTTTTTCCTTCTGTCACTCAGATTTCTTCTTTCTTCTTCTTCGTCTTCTTCTTCTTCTTCTTCTTCTTCTTCTTCTTCTTCTTTTTTTTTTTTTTTCTTCTTCTTCTTCTTCTTCTTCTTCTTCTTTTTCTTTTCTTCTTCTTCTTCTCCTTCTCCTTCTTCTTCTTCTTCTTCTCCTTCTTCTCCTTCTCCTTCTTCTCCTTCTTCTCCTTCTTCTTCTTCTTCTTCTTCTCCTTTTTCTCCTTCTTCTTCTCCTTCTTCTTCTCCTTCTTCTTCTTCTTTTTCTTCTTCGCAATTCTTCTTCGCAATTCTTCTTCTTCTTCTTCGCAATTCTTCTTCTTCTTCGCAATTCTTCTTCTTCTTCGCAATTCTTCTTCTTCTTTTTCGCATTCTTCTTCTTCTTCTTCTTCTTCTTCTTCGCATTCTTCTTCTTCTTCTTCTTCGCATTCTTCTTCTTCTTCTTCTTCTTCGCATTCTTCTTCGCATTCTTCTTCGCATTCTTCTTCTTCTTCTTCTTCGCATTCTTCTTCTTCTTCACATTCTTCTTCGCATTCTTCTTCGCATTCTTCTTCTTCGCATTCTTCTTCTTCTTCCTCTTCTTCGCATTCTTCTTTTTCTTCTTCGCATTCTTCTTCTTCTTCTACTTCTTCATCATCATCATCATCATCATCATTATCTTCTTCTTCTCTTCTTCTTCTTCTTCCTCGTCTTTTATTTGTGTGCTCTTTTCTGTCAGTTTCACGATGATGGTGTTTGCTCAGAAACTGAAGGAAAGTGTCCTCAGTACAGTAACCGAGTTTTGTTTCACCATCACAATGCTCACAACACAATTATATCCTCATTTGGAAACCTGATCCAATTGTCTTCTATTTTTCCCGCCGTAGTGTCTTCGTCTGCTTCTTGCGTTTAAAAACCGCGCTTTTCTGAAAGAAAAAATGGAG